>UXGD01007848.1:0-10347 GCA_900474315.1 Torymus auratus | reverse complement strand
CACCGTTCCAGGGGTCGAGGATTCGATTCCCGGTGAAATCACTTGGATTTTTTTCTGAGTTTTTTTCAGCGGGAAAAGTACCCAGCCTGGACACCGGCTGCTTCTTCAAGGCGGGTTTTTCCCCGGAATTTCCCTTCAGTGGAATTCCGGGTTTTCCCTTGCCTTAGAGGTGTAAACCTGGGCGAATGCGAAGCCAGTGGTTAGGGCAAAACAGAAAGGGTATCGATAAGGTAGGTCACTCCGATGCGCTAGGCAGGGGAACGCCGGCCCTACCGGCGGGGAACTGATAGCTCCTGAAAATAAAGGACCTTTTCAGAGTGGCCTACACTGGAAGACGGACCCGATGCCCTGTAAAGGGCAGAGAGGGTGGGTTGGCTTAACCAACTTCGGTGCTGGTCTGAAAATATGACCTTCACGGGAGATGTCTTCTTCCAGTAAGGTAATAGGATCGGGCACACCAAGGTGGTGGAGGAAGGCCCTCGCCAGCTAGGCCAATAGGCTGCGGCGGTAATAGAGG
This sequence comes from Torymus auratus, assembly GCA_900474315.1. Classification (NCBI taxonomy): domain Eukaryota; kingdom Metazoa; phylum Arthropoda; class Insecta; order Hymenoptera; family Torymidae; genus Torymus; species Torymus auratus. Next base: position 9,830 of record UXGD01007848.1, on the reverse strand, counting down.
GGAAAAAAAAAAAAACTGAAGTTACAAGTAACGATTCTTCATCAAGAAGTTCTAACAAAAAATTATTCCACCGTCTAAAAAAAGCTCGATCCAATCTTCTCCGCGTGAAACCCAATTTCGCGCGAATAGCAAGCGACCTAATTTCCCAAATTACGCCATCGAAAAGCGTTTGATTGTTTCCTTATAAATTTTCACAACATTCCTACACGACCCCCCCCCCCCAACACACATACACGCTCGGTCAATCGCCTCTGGCTCGTCGCCGTCGCAACTGATCTAAAAATATTTATTCTCCCTCTGTCTATCTATACCGCTAGACAAACAACCAACACACCTAAGAAGAGAGTCAACTTTGGCGGCGCGATCCTTGGCTATCTGCTTGGCGGCCTGCGAGGCATCCCAGCCGGTGGCTTGTAGAGCGGCTAGGGTTTCCTGCTGGGTGGCATCGGGCGCGTCCTGCTGCACCTTCATCACCTTGCTCGCGCGAAACTCATCGTTCAGTGACATGACGAGCTGCTGCGAGGCGCCAGTCAAGGGTGGACTGACCCCTGAAGGATAGGCTGATGGCCCGGGGCCCAATTGGCCCTGCGACGTCTCGTTCAGCTGGGGTAGGAGGCTACGCGCTGCATTGGACGAGGCGGTGTGGACGATGGGTTGCGGTCGACTTGGTGTGAACTGCATCAGGTTCGGGCTGCCACTGCTGCTGTTGTTTATGTTCATCTTACCGTGAGGTTGGGTTTGGTTCTGCACGAAGCCGTTCTGGATGGGTTTGAGGGGTGAGACGGGCGGAGGTGGATTGTACATCGGTGGCTGCTTGGGGTTCGGGCTGAACTCGCGCGGCAGGGTCTGACGAGTGTTGGTCTTCTGAGATGGACTCATCGGAGTGGAATGACTGGCCTGTTTTTGAAAAGACTGTTTGATTGTCTTAGATTTATAACTAGAAATGTTTCTGTTAATTATATTTTCTATCCTTATTATAAATCATAATGTTTCGAAGTAATTAAAAGAAGCTCGGTTTCTCGTGAGATAATAGCAATTACTTATCACACGTTTGCATTTACAATTTTCAAATATATGATTTCATAATTTTACTCACCATATTACTCGTAGCGCTTGCCAAAGCATTGCTATTCGCTTGATAGCTCCTGAGAATATTCTGCCGGACGGTCTTATTATAAAGAGTATTGAATTCGCTCTGCGACAGCTGATCAAGATTCGGCACGGTCTGCCTAAGCTCGGCGTACACCTGTTCGGATAGGATGGTGCCAGCAATAGACGCGGGCCTCTGTAGCGTCGACGCAGCGGACGCCGAGTGCACAGGCGTTGGTGGTTGGGTGTTCGTCGGTCCGGGTGGGGGAAGATGAGGGAACTGCTGGTGGTAAGCCGCGGCGACGTTCTGCGCTGCACTCTCGAGGTTACTCGGCGCGTGGTGGTGATTCGGCACGGACTGCAGCAGATTGGACGAGTTCCCCGAGTAGTTTTGATGCTGCTGGTGCTGCTGCTGGTTCTGATGCCACATCTGAGCGACGACGGCATCGGTACTGCTGCATTCAGCGGACATTTGGGTAGGGTAGCCGATCTGGCTTCGCGGCCGCTGGATGTTCGTGCTCTTCGTCGGCCACTGGTTCTGCACCTTGTTCGGGAAATTGAAGCTGCTGCTGGTAGCATTGCCCCGCTGAAGCTGGTCGCAGTTCGGAGATTTGGGTTTAATGGACTGCGGTGGTGGCCTCAGCATGGGAATAACGGTATTGTCGGGAGGTTTGCTAACCGCGGCTACCACTGCCATTGTGACGTTAGACAGCGGCGGAGCAGCGTGAGATACGTTCGACGGTGCGACTGATGTTTGTGTTACTGGAGTTGGCATTTGCTGCATCGGATGTACGTGCTGTACTGGCGGCTGCTGTGGTAGCTGAGCGGCATTAGTATTCTTACTAGCTTCTTTCTCGCCTAGGTGTTTCTCCAACTCGGCGAGAAACGTCGGGTCGAGCTTTTTCGGGGACATCTGCTGGGTCTTCGCTTCCAACGACATCTCGTTCATGCTCTGCGCGATATCTATATTGTTGCTCTTCGATGCGGACGGCTTTGTCGGACTCTCATTAGGTCCGACCGGCGGAGGAGGCGGCGCTGGGACGTTCGGCAGATTTCGACTCACGACGTTGGCGTAGGTCGTTGCCTGTTCGTCGTCCCCGCCATGCAGATCTTCGGGCCAACTTGTTGGGTTTGGACTAGGACTAGGCGCGGCCGATTTATCGATTTCACTATAGTGGTCGTCGCAGCTGCTGCTGGGTTCTGAGTAGCCATTCCTCTCGTTTACGTTCAGGTTGAGGTTCGTGTTCTCGCTGCGTAGTTCCTTGTTCAAGTTCAGGCTGTGCGGAAGGGATGTCGCACCACTTTGTTCGTCTTGGACATTGCTATATGGTGGTTGGGTCATTACCTGAGGGAATAAAAGATTTTAGAAGAATGTATTTTATAATTTAATAAAGTAAGATTTTTTTTTATTACAAATGTAGAAAAGTTAAAGTTGCTATAAATTATTACTTTGAATATTTGTACTTTCTGTACATACCTCGTTAGATAAGAGAGATTATGTAATGGATGAATGGTAATTTAATATGAAAATATTAGTTTACAAATTACTTGTCTTGATTATGTCAATTTAAAAACAACGTTAATAATTGATCGTAAAGGAAAAACAGAAAAACATTAATCATTATTATCGTATTAATATTAATAATAAAATTAATTTAAATTTAGAAAAATTAAGTGTTCAAATTGAAAAACTTAATGTAGCTTTAATTTATAGGCATTCTAAATATCGAATAATAAACCACTAAGAAAAGTATCAAATCAAATGGAAAAAAAAATTATTTTTAACAAACTAGCAAAGAAAATCCGAACATTTTCTGTACCTGAAACGGCTGCTGATGCTGCTGTTGACGCTGCTGCTGTGTTTGCTCAGCTGGAGCGGTCGAGTAATAGCTGCTCGGTGGCAAATCAGGTGTCACCTGACTGTAATACCGCGACTGCGGTGGATTAGTGAACACCCTCGACGTATCAAAAGGATCGGGCATGGGTGGCCCTATAGCCGTGTTATTGTCTGGGCAATTGGCATACGTGCGCGGGTCCTCATCTGGCCAGTACTCCTGGGGTGCGACTACCGCTACGGCCGCTGCGATGTCGATGGGCTCGTCCAGGATATTGACAACACGGCGGCATGCGGCTGCGTCCGGGTGAATGACCGAGGCTGCAGCCGCGGCAGCGTTAGCCAACTCCTCGGGGGAGAGGTCGATAAGTGTGCCCTCCTGGTTGCTGCTTCCTGCCACTGAAGGGGGAGAGATAACATTTTTGTTAAGAGGTTTAAGTAAGCGATGGTGGTTGATGAAGGGTTTGTTGTAGGCTGTTGTCGAAGGTCATGAAAGAGCGGAAAAATTTTCATGGTGAAAATGACGTTTTTGAAATTTAGTGAAGATAATTGTACAAGGACAAAAGGTGCCAGAAAAAAGTAATGATAATAAAGATAAGTTAATAGTTGAATGTTAAATTGTTAGTTAGAGTGTTTATAAAATTAATATTATACTTCCTATCTAACACTTGATTTGAACTTTTATAATGACCCATTGAATTAAAGAATATGTACACAGTAGTTAACGGCCTGATAAGAAATCACAGATAAGCCTCAAAAGAAATCCCCCTCGTCTCTTACTCTCTCACACAACAGCCATCTCACCCGCTATTACTCAATATACACACATATCCACTCAATCAGCGACAACCGCAAACAAGCTTGCAGTGTTCAATTCAAAAGTAACGTACTTTGAGCGACGGAAGTGTTGGGCACTTTGACGGGACTGCCCCTGAGATCGTTCTGCAGCTTCGTGTAATTGAACTGCTTGCGGGAGCGTTGATGCTGCGTACCGGGGAACTTCTTGATAGCCGTGGTGCAATCGGTGACGCCAACGACATCCGGCGGTTCCATCGGGTTCCTCAGATACACGTCGTCGATATAGATGGGACTGCCCCAGCTCTTGCCGAACGGTGCTCCGTGACCCGTGTGAATGAAGGAGTTTTCCAGGGGTTTGCTAATGTCCTCAGGTTGCTTCTTGCGCATAGGATCGACCAGGCAGCGCGGGAACATACCGACCTGGAAGGTGCGCTGATTCTGGCCCTTCCACCAGTAGTTCTCCGGCAGTCCGTCAATTATCACGATCTGATCGCCCTGCTCGATCTGCATCTTGTCCGGGTCATCGAAACGACTGAGGGCTTTCATCAAGGACGGCACCATTCCTAGAGGTTTTATGGTTTGGTGTTATATTACGGAATGGTTTTTTTATTGTAACGGGGATGAGAAAATGTGATTTGAATCTCTGAGCCTGACAAAAATATCTTTCAATTAAAGACCCATCTTATTATAAAGTATTGTTTATCTTCCACATCATCTAAAGCGACGAAAATATTTACCGTCAAAACAAACTCTCGCAATATCAACGTTGGATTATCCCAGTTTATTCGCCACAATCAAAAGGTCAAAGTTGACAAGTTTATTTTCTATACAAAAAATGTGTGACACACAAACAACTTTACCATCATATAAGATAATTTAAATTTTACACTGACGCCTCGAGCAATAACGTCCTCATACACAAGAACAATACTGTAATTTTAAAAGACTTTAATACCTTTGATAAAGTACAAAAGATATACGGCCTACCAGTCAGCGAGTCCTTCAATGACGCGAACGTCGGCCTCTCCGCCGGATCCCTCGCCCAGCAGTGTAGCATCAGCTGAAACATCGGTGGTGGACTGGCCTCAGGCTCATGCAACCTCTCGCCCTCTCTATCAATCTTCCTTAGTATCTCCGAGCCATTCAATCCGACCCACGGTTCCTCTCCAAACGTCAGCATCTCCCACAGCGTAACCCCGAACATCCAGACATCAGACGCGTGACTAAACTGTCGCGCCTTGAGAGATTCCGGCGCGCACCAGGGGAACGGCACCTTCTTGTGCTCCGTCATAACGTAACAATCCTCCTGCTGAGGCAGGGCACGCATGAGGCCAAAATCGCCGATTTTTATCTTGTCGACCGAGCTGAGAAGAACGTTGCGACAAGCGAGGTCGCGGTGCAGGAAACGCTTCACTTCGAGGTACGCCATACCCGTGGCGACTTGCAGGGCGTAATTGCAGAGGGTGAGCACGGATATGTGACCGCACTGCTTGCGCAGGTAGTCGAGGAGCGCGCCCAGAGGCGCTAGCTCCGTAACCATCATCATGGGTTGAGATAGCACGACGCCATAAAGTCTGGAAGTGAGATATGTCGATGATTGTAATGAGGAATCACGTTGAGTGTTGATCAAGATTTGTCGATAAAAGGTTGGAGAGCCACTTACCTTATGAGATTGTGGTGATCTAACATGTGCATGGATTGGACTTCGGATACGAAATCCTCGATGACGTTTGGCTGGGTCAAGGCGTCCGCTTTCAAAACCTTAACGGCTACTGGCAGTGTTCTCCCGTTGGGCGACAACCACTCGCCTCTCCTCACAACGCCGAAGCTTCCGTCGCCCAATTTCACTGACAATGTGACGTCTTTGTCCTGTATCAGACACGTCAGCCCGGTGGTCGTCTCGACGGGCTGCGAGGCACGTTTGTTGCTCTTTTTATCGCTGCCAGGTCTGATTTTGGTTATCAAGCTCTTCTTCCACTGGGCAGTTCTCTTCTTTTTGACAGCATCCATGAGGCGACGGATGCCTGGCTTCCCCAGGCCAATCTTCTCCAGATCCTCAGTCTGTACATAGTCAAAGTGAACCAGCCTGGTGACCTGGAGATCATCCCTGATTCTTGTGAAGAACTGGGACAGCTGCACATCATGCAGCAGGTCCTGTAACCACTCTGTGCCCTCTTCGTCTGCCATCGCTGTGGCCTCTGTGATAGCTCTGCTCTGAAAATGAGAAATGACTTGGTTAGTTATAAGTTGTTTACAGCCGGTTCTGGTATTATATATCATTATGAATTAAGCAATTTTAATCAACAAACTCTGACATAAAATATCAAACAACAGTTGCAAAGACTGTTATAATACTGCAAACAAGGAGATCCTGCTTTAATTTAATCTATAATAAATACACAAGACCTCAAGATAAGCATTTATTCAATAAAAGCCTCTCAGATTAAGTCAATATCTCCAGGAAATATGCACTGACATTGCAAACATAAATTACACCTTCAATGCGATGAAACAAAGCTTCACTCTCAAAAGAATACTAATCAGCAAGTATCCAAACTTGCAGCACAAGTAATAACTCAACTCTTTGTTCCCATCCATACATTAGAATTTCCCTACAACCATCCATGACAACATTCACACATCTATACACGCGCACACCACATGTGATGATTCGGAGCACGTGTCGCGCGAGCGCCAAGTGCAAGTGCAGTAGTCGCATCATCACTTGCCGAGCTAAACACACGACCAATCATCATCATCATCATCATCATCGTCGTCGTCGTCCTCCGCAAGGGTGTTTATCTGTGGGGGCTAATCCCGGCAGAGGAAATGAGATAATGCGATCCACTTTTAAAGAGACCCACTCTCGCGAGCAATTTCGCAATCGCCGATATATATTGTCGCGATGCGGTACGTGCCGCTGTACGACGATGACGAGTCGTCGTCGCAGTCGATTGGAAAATCCGTTCGCGCGCGCGCGAATTGCGTCGACGACGGTTTCAGTCACGTTTCTATAGCGGGAGAAAATCGTTTTGAAACCGGAGCGAAGCCGTTCGGAAATGAAATTCGACGGTGAAAATCGTCGTCGCGCGTAGGTAGGACTGCGATTGGGAAACTTTGCGTGATTGAGTTGTTATTTGCTATTGTAATCGGTTTGGGTTTTATGCAACGGTAATGTGTTTAACACTATTGCATTTGTTGATATCTTTAAGCAAGGATGAAATGTTCATAAAAAATTGTTTTATCTTTAAACGTGTATAAATAGATAATGGGAATACTTGATCGGCACGTGATTATTGATTGAAACGCGATAACTATACTAAAATATTATCTGTCTTTCTATTGATACGGAAATTTTATTTAAAATAAAAAAGGATGTATTTCAGGATAAAAATATATGTGTGCTCTTGAACTATGTGCTTTGAAGTGTCAGTTCAAATCCAAATAGAGCTTTGAATGTTTATGTCACAGATATATAAGTGTGCTAATAAGCAGTTTCCTTAAAAATATGCATTGCAAGTTTCTAGATATTTCAATGTTAATGTTATGACTGACACTTCCAGTACCAAAGACATTTCAGAAAATATTACATCAAAAATAATACACGCGCCTCGGCCAAAAACGATAGGCAACCGTACTAAATCACTGTAGACAGAAAAAATATTATCCCACGAATCGATTTGAAAAATAAATTTCCACCTATTTTCCCGTCCGACTCGTTGACAGATTTACGTTACGAGCCACACACACACACACACACACTCATACACTGACGTACTCGTACATACACTCATATATATACTGTGCACTCGCACCTTCCCTTTACGCGAGAGATCAGCTCGTGCCGTGAATCGCGAATACGTGCCAAGGATCGACGCGAGACGTCGGAGCAATAACAATCATAACGCTCATTAACGAAACGCGGTTGCCGCGCGAGTGGCGATCGGCGAGTGAGGAAAAGGCGAGGGAAAAAAGAAGCTGTATTAATCGAAGGTCATGGAGAAGAGAAGAATCTAATTGTATTAGAAAACGTGCATACCTATCCAGCGATACGTAACATGCAGGCTGATTTCTCTCTTTTATGCATGGGATTTGAATGTGAAAAAATGAAAGTGTAGTGGATAATTAGATTGTCTTGGTATCATGGTACTCTTGCTGATTGTTCTTGATAATGGATTTTTGTTGTATAAGATATTTTTTTTATGACTTTTGATCAGATTCTGTGTGCCGCAGTACGTGCTATGTATTTTGATAAGATATTTTATCTGAAATTTTTGTTTGGATTTTATCTAGTATTTTAATGGAAAAATTTTAACTTAACATAGATTGTGCATTAGCTTTTCTAATAAAATACTTTTTAAGTTCAGTCATAAAAAAGTGATAATAAAGACATTGATTTGTGAGCAATAAATCTAAATTGTTTGCACTGATTTATTTGGTAAAGTATCACTAAGACAATATTAAGAAAAGGAAGTTCTCTTTTCATCAGACTATAAACTCAATTAAAGTAAAAACTACTATGCATAATTTACAAAGAAATGTTTTGCATGAATTTAAAAGAAAAATAAATTAAGAATGCAGCTTAATTTAAAAGTTTTCTCATTCAACATGACAGCACAAAGCATTGGAGAAAAGAGAATAGCAGACTGATGTTAGAAATGAAACCTAAAAATAGCCTTAACTCTCGATGTAGTGCCTAGGCCATACTGAATTCACAACTAATTGCTCATTATCGCAGATAAAGTGGACCGACAGAGGTTAAAATCATTGATAACACAAACAAATATGACTTTTAGGAGGTAAAAAATCAGCATCACATAACTCTAGCGCATAACAATAATGGAAACTGTTCAAAAAATAAGCAATCTTCTGCAATTTCTAGATACGGCTACTATATAATTACAAAACTCACTGACTTTTTGTGTGCTTTTTTGCAGCAAGGTGATAATGACACCTCTATCTGCAGCTAAAGAAACTTGGCTTGGTGAGGAAAACAAAACTCTCTCCACACTCACACACACAATTCACTGCTGCCTTCAGAGATCAGAAAACCAGACAATCCATTACACTTTTCTGACCTTCTTCGCAGAGCAGCAGAGAGTAGCAACTAAGTATATTATTTACCTGATCACTTAGAGGTCCGCTCTCTGCTCTACCTCTCTCAAATCATGTCTCCCTCGGCGTACACAGCAAGCGCCTGTACGCAATCCTTATCTCCCAGTGCTCGCAGGCTCTCTGGCGAAAAACGACACACGCACGCACGGCGGAGAGAAAAAAACGGTTACGTGCTCTTTCTCGCTCCTCTTCGGTGCTGCTGCTGCTCTCGCGCACAAAGCGGATTACACCGCGGGCGCGCGCGACGTTTATACACTGTACACTAGCGCGTGGTGTATGCATATAATACGTGCTGCGCACGTTACAATTCCTCCTCCTGCCGCGGAGGAACAGTCGACATCTGACTTGGAGCCGCTCGACTTTCACCCTGCGAATTTCTCGCGTGCCTCATGCGACGCGTCTGCGACTGCGGCGGCATCCTCCTCGTTTATCTCTCTCCTCTCCCGATCGCTCTTCCTCCTCCTCCTTCTCTTAGGGGCGAAAGCAGCAGCAGCAGCCGTGTACCGAGCCGTCGAGGATGGGGGCGGAGGTTTCATGTGACGACGCTCCTCATCTCATCTCTCTACAATGTATACTGTACAGCCGAGAGAGAAAGAGAGAGAGGGGGAGAAAACACAGAGACGCGCACACTCGATCCCCCCTCGACAGCTGAAAAACCCAAAAGGCGCCTGTGCACACTCACGGATTTAAGTATATATTCACACACACGCGCGCGCGCCCGTGCTGCGTCTGCTCTCTCGCGACTCGCGAGACGCGCGCGAGCGCACTGTGCAGACAGTGCAGTACTTGTGCAGTGCTAGGACGAAAAGCAAGAGTGAACGCTGCTGCAGGAGAAAGAGAGACAGCGAGCGTCTCGCTCGGGTGCTCGCGCACTGTCCTTTTCCCACGGCGAGCGCGCGCACCGTCACCGTTTTCGTTGCGACCGAGCGTTTTTTGCGCGCTGATTGACTGACATATGAATGTGTGCGTGTGTGGGGGGGGGGTCGTGTATATG
>UXGD01007847.1:0-10348 GCA_900474315.1 Torymus auratus | reverse complement strand
CTCAAGTATATTGGAAAAATTGTTTTATAATATGACAATTATTTTTATAAATATACTAATTATTTCTTTATATATATTAAAATACGTCACAAGTCGAGTATATCCTTCCGTTCCTATATAAAATAGCAATTTTTGTTATATATGTAACAAATTTTACTATGACATTTCTCTCAGTGTGAGATAGCGAGAAGGGGGTGGAATGGGGCTCACCACATGCGCTCGACGCGTTTTTCGACGTGGTAGACGCGCGCTGCTCTGCTAGTGGTGGGCGATCGGATGCCATTTTCCCGTTCAAGGATTTCCGAAATGAAACTGGAGCGGAATGTGCCCTCAGAGAGTGAGCGCAAGGACGCCACGTATCACTGCATCAGCTTTAACAAGCAATGGAAAATATTGTTATTTTTTTCTGGCATTTGATGAAACAAACTTGACGAATTATTGATTTCTATTTTTCAAGGTTTTGTTACTGTCAGATTGCAATTTATCTCTATAGCTCGTTCTTCCTCTCGATATATGGGCCAATATATCTGTGCTTATTTGTGGATTCTATCAATAGTCTGGTGTGCCACATGGGGGTGGTTCATATTGATTATGGCCGATTCTGGTGGTAGACGTTATAGCTTCTTGGGGATCCCTTTATTGGGGGATAGACTTCCCTTTGGGGTTATAATTAACAGGGGTCGTGACAGGGGTCTGTGCAGCTTTTTTTAAAGATAGGCTATTTTTTGTTTTTATCATAAACGTAACATCTTTCAAGTAAAAATTTTAGTATTAACTAGTAGGTTAATTCTTCACTATTAAATTGTCAATATTAAAATATATGGGTTATCATAAATATTGTCGTATTTAATTTATTACAATCAAAGAAAATTGCAAGTTTGAAATTGTAATTTTTTAATTTTTTTTTTTTAAATCACTGAGATTTCTAATTTAATGAATATTTAAATATATACGGCGTAGACTTCATTCGACAATAAAAAGATCAGATTCCTAAAAAGTTCTAGCGCGCATAATTATTCCACGTATATTCTTAGAAAGTAGGTCAGAAAAAACGAGCATTAGAATAATGAAGTTCCACTGTTATGATGTAAATCAATTCGCAATAACGTAACGACTTTGTCAGTGTGCACATAACTGACAATACTTTTTCTGTAAATAAGCTTATTCCGATTAGTAGAGGATGTGTTTGTGAATATTTTATTTCTTGTTAAAGTAATTGTTGTTTTTTTACACACACATACGTATTTAAAAATTGTTCTTAGGTCTATTTAAATATTACTTCTTTTTTTTTATTTTGTCATAATTTATATTGATGAAGACTATATATCATTGGGTTTAATTGATTAACTAATAGGGTAATTAATAATACTATGCTTATATTAATTTATAATATTGAATTATTTATTATTTATCATATTTTCTTAAAACTACGGCATTAAATAAACCAAAAAAAGCGATGGCTTTACAGCAGAAAAATTTCGAACATCTGAAGAGCAAAATCGTTCTCGCGAAAGTCCCTCCTTGATTGGCCATACTTTAACGACGTTATTGAAACCTTAAGTAAAAATAACTCCCGACACTTCACTTTCCCTTTTTTCTCTCTCCCTCTACCTCTTTCTTCTTCCCTCCCGCTCTTTTCATTATTATTTAGCGGGGAGACCTCGCGCGCTTCTCGCGACCCGCAGTTTCTTTTTTTTTCGCTCCTGCGTTTCTTTTTTCGTCAATGCGTGTGTAAGCGATAATTATGCGGATTGAGCAATGCTCGTGAGCTCGCTCGAATTCTCTTCCTCGAGCTTTGTATTCTTTCTCTCTTACCTCGACTCATTTTTTGCCTTGGCTTTCGACCCTTTTTTATTTCAGATAAGTGCACCTTTATTGAGTTAACTTGCGCTCGCAGTGAAGGTTCCTTTGTCTTCCCTTAAAATGCATTTTTTATGGCTTTAGAGTCTGCAGCACTCGCGCGGCGGCCTTGATTTTTCTTACGTTGGTATATAAATTACTTTCATAGCCAGTATAGTAATTTACTTTCTAAAGTTAATTTTATTTTTATACTCGGAGGAAAATATTAAACCAAGTTTGTTTGCAATGTACTGGCCATTTTTTCACTTTTAACTTTTATTAAATTAAATTTTATTTGTCAACTATATATTTAAAAAGATAATAAGTTAAAACAGAGGCTTTATTATGTATAATGTAGGTTTTATTCGGTTTAATTTGTTGTCAAGTTTTTGAAGTATGAAATGACGTAATATGTATTAACTCTTTATTGTAAAATAAAAGTTTAAAACAAACACGAAAAAGCTTCTTGTTTGTTTTGAAAGAAATTATCTTTGAACGCTGAACAATATTTGATTATATTCGCATTACTTTTCATTTTTTATTTAAATAATAAAGTTGAAAAAATTGAGTTATCACTTTTATAATAATAAATAATAAATGCTTGTATATAGTACTAAAGATGTTTTAAGGATTATGGTAATAATGATAATATTTTGAAATCGGTGTCCCAAGAAAGTTTCGAAACATTGATTTTCATTGTATTGTCTCACAATACAAATTCTAACGCTAACTTTATTAGGATTTATTTAGCTAGGGTCATTATTACTGTGTTGAAACTTGGTAACTGTATTTTCTAGGACACGTGTAGACTATTCCCATTCTAATAACAGTCCAGTGAAATAACACACTTGATAATAGCTAGTGTATGAAACATAATTAATATATATTTCATGTGAATTTTTTTTTATGTTATTGACTCGTAGTATTACAAATTTCAGTGAAAGAATCAATGTTTTGTAAAAAAGAAATAAAATTCAAGCATTTATTGAAAGCTGTTTGATTTCATAATGTTTACATAGCAATCTGTGTTAAGTAGTTATAGTAGAGGATTTTGTGTAACTATTGAATTTTCTGCATCGCAAACTATTTTGTTAAAATTCCAAGTTACAATGTTGTTTCGCTAATTTTCCCAACATTTATAATCTAAAGAAGCCTATCCGATATGAAAAATCATCGAAAAGAGCGCAAAGTCGACATCAGAGATCTGCAGACGTAGCCAGGCGATAATTGCGTCTTCCTCTGCGATAAAGAGAGGGAGCCCGCGAACAAGGAGCTTTGCAAAACACAAAGAAAGCCCCGTGCATAGTAGTCGGTGCGAATGTGTGCATCAGCGCTCGCTCACAGACACGCGCGAAAGGACGGTTTATTTATATCCGGGCCGCTCAGAGCGCGCGCGTGCATCCCATGCAGCGCGCGGCAGCCAGTAGTGTAGGTACGGGCATAAGCAGACCAGCGGCGGCGGCGGCGGCGCCCGTTCTCTCTTTTCTAGAAGCGTAGCGCGTGCAGCAGCGCAAGTGTGTCAAGGGCAAAAGCAGCGGCGGCGGTGCGCGGCGGCAAGCCCTGCCACCGCCGCCGCGTCGGTCCGTGACGGCCCGAAACGACGCGATCGCCGCCGACGACGACTGCTGTAAGCTCGCTTGTACGCGCACAAAATAACGAGAGGATGCTGCTCGATTCTTCGATTACTTTTTGGCCCGATGGATTGTTCCCGATAGGTTTTCGATCTTTACAATGTCTTCATTTAAAGGTCTCTAAAGTACATCTAGTTATCGGTATTTCAGATTAGCAATGGCATATATTAATTGAAACCTTTAAGCGAGTTATTTATCTTTACTGCAATATTTTTCTTTAAACCCAAGTAAAATTAATTGTCTCTCGGCGTTGCCATAAATAAGTATAATCCCATAAAGCCCATTATGTAAGATTTGCAGAAATGAAATTAATAAATTATCATTTTAAAAAATCATTTGAAATTTCAAGACAGTCTTTGTACTCTTATTAACTTTAACTCAATTAAGCGGCCTTGAAAAACTATGTCAAGCGCGCATTTATTTCCTTAATTTTATTGTCACGATTATTAAGTACGTAAATTAAGTTAGATAACATTATGATACTTTTTGTTTCACGCTTTTTTTTATCTTTAAATTGGTTTCTGTATCATTGCTGCTCTGTTCCGCTAAGAAATGCAATAGATGGACAGTATAACTATTAATTAATTGAATTATTGAAAGAAAAAAAGACTGTTCTTGAAATGTTTTATAGGGGAAACTTGCCCACTCAAGGCCACCGCTTAAAGCTGGCCACTTTACATGATTCTCGCGTCTGACGATATGTGACGGTATGGGACAACTATGGTTAGATTTAAAAGATCCGTGATGCCCGATATTTTAAATTTGAAATTTACAAAGTTACATGCGAAAATTTAGTATTGTAACGACAGAGTGTCCAAAGTTAATTTTAATTTCTCGTCTCTTCTCTATAGTTAATCTAATACTTTTTTTAATCATTTCTACTTCTATAATAATAACATATTATTATGTTTGTTCTACCATACTTGAAAATATTTTGACGTTCATTCTCATGTATTTATGATTTTTACAACTCAAAATTAAAAATTAAAAAAGTTAAAAATTAAGGTCAAATAATATTTTGAGCACGACGAAAAACCATCTTTTTTTCTTCTTCTAGTATAGCTCCTCATTATTAGAGTAATTGAAAAAACTACTTCACGTCGTCGGCGGCCCTCCAAGGATCATTTTCTTTCTTGCTATTTTAATCATAACCCATATCTCATCAAAAGTTATGGCCGAAAAAGCTATATGGGTGCTTCTGCTGGGCAAGTTTCCCTATACGAGACCGCGAAGAAGTGGACCGTGAAAACCAACCATATTTAACGGGATGGAATAGTCCTACTATTACCGACCGACCAATTGACACAGTTGATATTGAATGAAACTGAATTTTTGTTTTGTCCAAAGTTTTTGCAAAAACCACTTGATATTTCGACTTGAAACTTTTACTGGATGATAGAACGTTCAAAACCATAGAGCAATGTGCTCTTGATTTTTTGTGATTCTACGTATTTTATTTTTAATAAGCTTTAAACTTTGTCGATTGCTCGGTCGGAAATGGTACGACTATGGCACTCCCTAACGCCCTTATAATTTGAATAAATAGTTTAGATAATTAAGAGAAATTAGTTTGTGGATTCAAACAGTTTCTCGAAGCGCCTCTTGTAAACTGAAGAAAAACATCGGTTTGGTAATAAAAATTGGCATTATTACCATAAAAAATTTCATGTAAACATATGGCTCGCAAGCTGTTCTACATCAGCTCACGTGCATCCGAATTGCTCAATGTTTCGCGAAGGTAAAATAATCCGCCTTCCTCTCGCGATTCCTCTTTTCCCCCTCCGAAAAGGCCAACATTCGGAGCTCGTTCTCAGCGACTCTCGCGAGCGGGCATTACATCGGAATTATCGTAACCAGCTGCGCTCGACTCGCGCTCTCGCGAGCGGGCCGCTAATCATATTTTACGTAAGAGACCTAAAGAGCCTAAAAAGAGCGTGTATACGTGAGTTGTATAGCCCGAATGGGACCGCGAGCGCGCGCGCGCTCGTAAATCCAGCGTAAAGAGGTGAACTTAGACCGCAATTTCATTCCGCTCTCTTGTTTTCTTTTACCCCCACGCGCGGCAGGCCAGACGCGGCCTAAACAAAGAGCGCCCGCTGATTTATACGCGCGCTAAGTACTCGTAACGCGCGCGTTTTTGCATTTTTTCGGGCTCGCCTCGTTACGCGCGCGTGCACGTGTCGCTTTTCGCGCCGCTCGGGATTTCTTTATTTATGGGGAAATTCCGTTGAGCGAGGCGAGAATTTCTAAGGAGTCGCGGTGCTTATGCGAGTGGCCTCTTGGACGCTGATCATTTTCATATTCTTGCCTGGCTTTTCGGAGCTTTCAATTCATGACGGAGTATGTTCTTGGAAAATTTACGTAATATATACCAAATGTTTTTCGTCTGATGTGTACTTTAGTCCGTGCACATGTACAAGACACATAGAGCACCATTAAATTTATCGGTATATAATAAATTTGAAAATCTCATTTTATACCTTAGTTTTAATCCAAACCAAAGGTTTGGGAAACTTGATTGATTTCAGTACAATTAAATTTCTTTGTGGGCATTGAAATATTCTAACATGCGTGCTGTCTATCATGAAATCCGTTGAAGGTATCAAATCCTGACTCTAATTGAAAATATATTTGAATCGATATTGACAGGTTTGAATTGTACTTGAGCAAGACACCGATACGGGCATTCTACAATTATTCAACATTAAAAATTTCATTTCGACAAGTGAGATGCTCCAGGCAACATCACTTGTAAAATTCAAATGTTGTAGCCGTTTATATTTACGAGCTTTCTAAAACTACGAGGCGAAGAGCAATGGAACAATCGGATTCCCTCGACATCAATCACAAGCGCGAATCGAAGAAACAGCGAGGACGTGGAGAGAGGTGCACGGCGGCCACATCCATTAAAATTTTCGAGCAGTTTTCCAGCCAGAGAAGCGTACATATAGGTATTACACAGCACTCGCACGCGGTTCGTGCGCGGAGAAATTATTGCGCCACTTGCGGCGTTCGTCAAAGTCTGACAAGTGCCTTGCTCAAACGCGATCCCCTCTCGCTGGTATTATGAATTTGAGAGCGAAAAGCCGATTATTGACTTAAGCTCGGGCCATCGAGCTCTCGAAATTTCGCCGAGCGAAAGTCACTTTGTCAGAGTTGATTTTCGCCTGTATATATGGCAACAAGGTAAATCAGCCGAGGATTAAATCTTAAGAGTGCAATGCGCCAACAGCTGAAAAATCTATTTGCTTGCGCTGTGCTGTACTTCGAGTGTTAAAGTATGCGAGAGATAAAATTAAACACTTTCGAACAACACACTCTTTCGCGTCGTAAGGTTATTGAGTGGAACACTTTCATACACCTCGTGCAAGAAACAATAATACCAATAAAATTCTTCGAAATGCTAATAAATAATGCATTTTGTATTATAGTTATAGATCTCGCGGATCGAGTTATCCTGCGCAATGTGGCGTGCTCGCGAACCAAGTGAGCCTTTCTTGCGGTAGACAACTGCACCGCGGCAGTACGTGTGTCTCGGGGCTTATCGATCTCGGCGAAAAGATTGCACTGCGTTACGACAGCCCTCACGGACCGACGATTCCTTCAAAAATTCAGCGCACAATTAGTTTACTTTTCCCGCTAATCGCGTGCCTCGGCTATTATTTTTACCTTTCCGCCTTTTTGCTCAAATTGATTTAACTTTCCAAAGTCAAAACCTGTCCAATCTATACAAGGAGATAAAAGTGTCGATCAAAATTACTATTTAATTTTTAAAATATCAAATCGTTCCCACCATACCCTAGTAGAAATGGTTTATTTTTCTTCCATTTTCGAAAAACCGTTTTCAAATAGGAAAAAAATGGACGACTTCGACCAGGGTAGTTTTTATATGTATCGGCAAGATGAGCGTCATGTGTAGTCAGGACGCCGGAGCCAAATATTGACCATATCTAAGAAAGCAATATATGGGACAGATATGGCCGTTATATGAGAAACAGTATGAATGAATCCGGTTCAGATATTGCCAATACTACAAGCCTTTTTTACACAAGAAGTGTCAAAAACATATTAGTAACAAATTTTTTTCCTAGTCTGTTACTACGTTTCTACAGTCGTCTAATTTTTCCAAAACTTTCTATCCACGGTAAATGTAGATAGTACCGAGGTGATACAACCGAGAGTGTTTCAATAAATTTATTATTAAAGAAATAAATAACACAACGATTTTTATTTGACAAGTTCGAACGTGCCTCTGATTTCATTTTCGATAATTAAAACGTTTATTTACTATTCAATTATATAGTTACGAAATCGTAATATATAATTATGTACCTAATTAAAATTTAATATTTTTCTAGTTGTAAAGTCAGTTTTATGCCTATCTGTATCTCTGGAAAATCTAATGAACAACGTGAGATTTGCGCTTTGACGGCGGGGGGAAAAAAAAGTTCTTTGTTACTCAACTCTCGATTTTTCATTATCGTAAATTTCACTTACAATTTTATTACGGTGAATTACGCCTGAAAATAAATATATATATTTCGCGGTCCAATACTTGTGCGCTCCATCCACAGCTTAATTAAAAAGAGAACATATCGACGAAATATAAAGCGCACATTACGCAAGGCCAATTTACCGATTCCCCCGTCGTGTAAAGGTAGAGCAAGCAAGTATAAGCCGCGCGAACTTTATGTGTTCTCCCTCTGCTCTCGGCGTGGCTGCGATGCACTTACCTGCGGCAGCCAATAACCTGCGCGCAATCAGATCGCGCGCGTACACACGTGGGCCGCGTTATAACGGCGTGTAACGCGCAGGCTGCCGCGCGTGAAATCGCTGGAAACGTCCGAATAAACGAGGTGTTGCGCACCGATGTAGCCCCGATAATAACGATAATCGATCGGCGGTACTCGCTCGCTCTCTATACCGATATCTTTATTAACCTCTCGCGAGTGTATAGGTGTAGGCGCACGAAGGGGGAGAATCGAAGAAAGGCGTAGCACGCGGCTTCGATCGCTCCAGTTCGATATAATACGTGTATGAGGCTGCAGCCTCTTTCCTTATCTCACGCAGATGCGCTCGCGATTGCGTGAACATAGAGGCGCTCGGCTAATTTCGGGATCTATTGCACCGTGCGCACGTGCTACATTTACACGTGAGCGTGAGAAATCGCGCGCCCAGTGTCGACTACTAGATATATGAGATGCGAACAATCACTTTTTTTTTATTTCAGTTTAGACATCGTATTGCAAACTGTAGTGTACGGCTGTCTTTGAATTTTCCGAACAACTTACATATTATGTTATTAAAACTGTGGTGAAAGTTACAGAAGAAAGAAATTCGATACGAGTCGATTTTTATTGGGATAATAGACTATTAATTGCAGGTTACTATGCAGCTTCAATTTAAATAGAGAGCTGAATTTCATCTATTTTGCTACATTGTTAGGCGAAATTACTTTGAAAAGCAATACAAGTGCAATTGAAAGCTCGTGGAAAAAACGAGAAACAATTTGTAACGTATATAAGTACACATAATTTACGCAATTTATATAGCATTTTAGAGGAGGTTTGCGAGGTCACTTCCGTGTCTGAATTCGCACAATTTCCAACATATTTACAATAGAAAACTCGATATTATGTCAGGATTATTTACAAGATATTTGTTCAAACACCTTGAACAAAAACATTTTGTTCTTTATATTTGAACATAGAGAAACACTTCTTTACCAATACCCATTACCGTGTTATTAATCTTTACGAGTTCAGATATACATTATCAAATATAGAACTTCATAATTAATTAAGAATTATAATATTTTTAAGAATCTCTACTTTATTACAGACACTATCCGCGATAGCATCATTTGGTTTTTTTTTGAGCCTGAGAAAACTGCTCGCTCCTCCCAATAATAAATAACCCTGTGAGCTTAGCATCAGGCATATCAGTTTGAAATGCTAGAACAATCGAACAAGTCGCCTTCTCCCTCTCATTCCCGAATCCACATCTCACAGCTCTAATTATTATCGTCTCGCGAAATCTGAACCCGATCTACTCGAGCGCTCTCCCCCCTTCCATGAGATGAAATTGGCACGCTAAAAAAGCGCGCGGCGCCGGATCGCTCGCGCGATAATGATCTCGCTGTGGCGAAGCATGCGCACGATTTTAAACTCGCGCAGCAGCCGTGTACGAAAATTATTGCGATAAATCAAAATTTTCGTTGCCTATAGTGTGCACTCGCACGTGGAGTGTATAGGGATCGCGTGTTATACCGCAAGGATGCGCTTTCATGCGGTTGCGCAATCACGCGACACACTGCACGTGTGCACTTGCACCCGAGAAGCTCTTCGCGTGTGTGTGAAGTTTATAATGGAAGAAATAAGTAGTCGTAGCTTTTGCAGAAATTAATCCGTATAGAAAGGTAGTATTTATTTTCTTTATTTTGTTAAATTAATGAGATTTTATTAGAAAATATGATACAGGTATATGACGCCTTTGGAAATCAATCATTTTCGGGCAGAAGAAAGGGGACGTTAACTCTATGTTACTAATGTATGAGATTTCGCTATTGCAGTTATTTTTTTATTATGTATTGTGGGAGCGGCAACGCGCGTTCATCTCCCGTGGTCGAAAGTTTGCGTTACGTCAGTGGCGAAAAGTAATTGGGTTAATACATGCGACAAAAAGCTATTAGCGCATTTTTGCTTACTCATTGCGATTGCGGGGACGCTGTACATGATACACATAATTTTGTAAAAATACCGCCGATGTTTGTTCTCGAAAATTCTGTTTATAAAGCTAACACCCTGGTGGAAATCCAAAACATTTTATAGCTAATAACTGACCATTTATATTAGACACTTGCTATAAAATGGAAATTT
>UXGD01007846.1:0-10349 GCA_900474315.1 Torymus auratus | reverse complement strand
TGGATATAGAAATATGAAGAAAGCTGCAATATTAGACCCTAACGCTCACAAAAACTAAAATTTTGGGCACTTTTATAGTTTTATTTTTAAAAGTCTTGAAAAAAACCTTTTCTTAAAACGGCAACTACTTAACTTTAGAATGTCTTAAATATCATTTCAAATAGAGAAAATAAAACTAGAGAAAAGAGAAAAGAGCTTTATTTCGCTTCTTTAAGGATTAAAAACTGTCAATTCCTTCCAATGTTATGAACGTTTATAATTGAGCGTCGAAAGTGCACCAAAATACGCAGGCAGTCAAACCTTTTTTTAATCCTAAAAAAAGCAAATGAAAGCTCGTAAGCTCGTTTTCTCTAGTTTTTTTTCTACTTGAGTTAAGTAGTCGCCGTTTTAAGGAAAGGGTTTTTTTAGACTTTCTTGAAAATGATGCTAAAAGTGACCAGATTTTAATCCTCCTTGTTAATTTTTATTTTTATGTTCGTAAATTTTTCATAAACTAAAAACTGCCATCTATTTATTAACTTTTTTATAATCCTCTCCATTATTCAAAATTCCATTCTCAAAAAACGTTCATTTTCCAAATCATCCTTCAACTCATTCCAACCCTAAACTACAATACCTACCACCTCCGACAACGAATCTTTTCAATCCGCCCCCACATTTCAGCAAATGTAAAAATCTCGTTTTGTCATTCTCGTGACAAAAAAAAACCTTCACACCCCCGCGGCCAAGCACAAAACAAAATCCTCATGCACGCGTCAGTGAATACCTGGCTGTGATTGTTCAGGCGCTCCACAACCTCGCGCAACTGCTCGGTCTCGTCCCCCATCGCCACGTGGATCTTGTATACCAGCCGTTCGTGCAGTCCCTCGATACGGCAGAGCTCTGTGTTATGGACCTCCGGGCTGCAAGCAAGTGCCGACCTCTGGTGAGTGCTTTACTTACGTTCATCTCTTATCTACCTACAGGTGATTGGATCACTCTGTTTTGCGAGGATAACTGTTTGTGTATTATAGGTATATAATATATCCGTACCTTGTCAGGAGGCGGAGTTGTTCTATTTGGTTTCTCAGGACCACGACGTACCTCTCGGCGGACTTTGTCGCCTCCTTCCATTTCGAGTCGACCGCATAGAGCTTGGAAAAGAAGTCCGTGATGTTTTTCAGCAGTTGCTTCTCCATGCCGACGCTTTGACGTTTGAGGTTAGGCCGGGAGTCGTATTGCGCGTGCGTCGAAAAAAAGTACATGCTGCGCTCCTCTGCCCGGCACATGGCGCCATCTCAAAGCTGTGCTGTGTAGAGCTAGAGCGTAGATTACAGCTATACCTACTCGTAGTAGCGTCTGTCGTGGTCTGTGTGGCCGACTGACCGTATATACTCGGAGCAGCCGGAGACCTTTCATTTCTTACAGTAACGTTTGATTTGTTTGTCGGGATTCCAATCATTCGAAATCGTATAGCTTTTTGTTTTTCGAAAAATTGACATGGATATTTAAAGATTTTAATTGATCACACATAATTAAAGTTCTAGAACTACATACTTAGTTCAGTAATTTTATTTATAGATACACAAAAATCGTAAAATTCAAGAAGTAAAGGCATATTAGTATTATTAATATTATTATGCCCACCCAAACATTGGCATTATATAATAAACTACATTATACCAAGACTTTTCAAGTACTTACAAAACTACCATAATTTTTGGTAATATTGACATTTTCAATAACTCTTAAAAACTAGTCTCACGAATATTAAAAAATTGTCTCAATTTTGGAGAATTGCATTAGTCGAAATAATCTTTAAAACTTTTCTGCAATCCCACCAGCAACGAACCCTCAATTTCTATGAATCATCTATTTTTTCTTATTGACGTTCAAACTTTACTTCTCGAATTGAAATTCAAAAGTGATTCAACCGAGCGTCAGCCAATACTTGAAACCACACATGCACCCCGAAACGAGATCTTGATTAAAATACGATTGCGCAGCATATATAAAATGTTCTTCATAAACTTTTTAAAAATCATATTTTTCCAAGTAAAATTTAGTACCTTTCTTTGAAATGTAATGAAAAAGTGGCGTCATGGCGCGTAGCAAAGTTTAATTAAAATTTATCTCATATAACACAGTTAAGGATTTTTAATTATTTCCTTCCAAAGGTTCACCTTACCACATACTACACAACTTCATTAAAATAAAGGAAACAATAAATAGAAACACTCATTATTCCACAACCTCGTTAAATTACCCATCAACATCTCAAACCATGCTGGAAATGATGAACACAATCTCGAGCATGTCGCATTTCCCCTTTCCTCCATTTCCTGCTCAGACGAAATTCCACCCCAGGAATGATCCGACTACGCTCTCACATCCACCCACGCGGTGTCTGAGTGCACCTCGAGTGTTTCCCCAACAGCGACGCACGATTGCGCAAGATCCGCGCGCAGCTGCATCTACAATCGTCGAATTTCCCACTCCTGGAAAAGCTCTCTCTCTCGCCGTTTCGTGTGACGTTTCGATCTCATGCGCGTCAGTGCCGTATACGCACGTGAGGGGCGGAGGCGGGCGAGCTTTTTTTGGTTCGGATTTACGTTTTTGTAAGAGCGCGCACGTGGAGAGGGTTTATGAGGCGGTTTGTACGGCTGCCAATTGAAAATTGGATTGGAAACTGGCGTGCGGTGGGGATTGGGAAGGAAGGTTTTGGAATTTAGTCGTTTATGAAATTTTTAACGTAGCGTGAAGGTTCGAAGATTAATGAACGATGATGGATGTACTGAAATTGGATTGAAAGTGCGTGACTGTTTTCAGTTGTATAAATAAAAATGTAAATAATATAGTTTTTATTTGATAATTATATAGCGAAAAATAGCATATCCTTAATACTTATTGTAAAATTGCTCGACTAAGTTTCAAATTACAAGGTAAAAAAGTAAAATCATCGACGTGCTGACGCGTTTGCGGCGCCATTCATGCAATAAATATATAGACACTCCATTAAAACTAGTATACGAGGCGGAACAATTTTAATAAATAAGACACAATATATCGTTTATGTTATAATCAATAAATATTAAAAAATGAAATATTGCTTTGGCAAAGTATACATTTCAACACATTTTTCATTTACAAGTGCCACGTGCCGCACGTTACAACGGTACTAGAATTTAATAATTGCTGACCTGCTACTGTCTGAAGAGCTTTTGAACTTTTGCCATTGAACTTAATCCCAGCCAACGTGGAGGATATTATCTTTGTGTAATGCTCATTCATTCAAAATTTTCGTGGAATATTGAAATCTACGTAAAATTGATATCTATGAACATGAATTTTTAGATATTAAATATGATTTTATGGATGGTACGATTTTTTATGTTCTATTAGACAATAATTATGTAAAATAATGAAAGAATTAAAATATGTATGGTCATGGTATGATTTTACAATTTAATTACTGTTATTGAATCTGCACTGTAGGTACTTACAAAAAAAACATGTTCCCGTTTGAAAAAAAAAATAATCCAAAACCAACTGATCTACCAGCATTTCTATATCACTCCTATCACGGTATTTACACAGTTCAATATATAACGCCGCTATCTCACCTTACAATACCATTACTTCCTCTTTGCTCAAACAAAACATCCACGACACTTGAATCTAAACTAAAACGCAGACAATCTCTCCCTATCACAACACCCATCAGCAATCGCACTCAATCCACTTCACCCCATCCCCCTCCAAAAAAAACCTCACCGATCCAATCAAAAAAGCAGCAATCGGCATCCAATCCACTTTTACCGCGCGATCCGCCTCATATCTCGAGCGGGCGTCGGGTAGACTACCCCCGTCCCTGCGGCTCGTCCGCGGAACAATGCAAAGGCGACCGTCGCGCGTGGCGGGAGAAAGGGAGAAAGACTATGTATATACACCCCAATCGCGCCACGACCTTCTGCGTCTTTGTTTTTTTTCATGCTCCTTTTTTTGCTTTCGTGGAACGGAGCGAGAGAAATCGGAGTAGAATAGAAGCTGAGCTGATAATAGGTAGAGAGAGAGAGGGAGATGTGGTTGCGCAATAATGTGTGGTCCAGTAGGTCCTGGACACGTGGAGGTGAACTGACGGCGAGTTTAGAGGCGTTTAGGCACGTTTAGTGTGGTATAAGTGGCGGTGGTATGATTTTTTTTAATCTCGGTTTAATCGTAAAAGTTGAAATATCTTTTCTTACGTAAGAGTGGCGAGTTTTGGGCGATGGAAATAGCTTTGGAACGAAAGTATTGAATAACGTTATTGTTTTTTTTTGCATTGCGTAAGAAAACAAAATTATAAACGTTATGTTTACAGCAGAGGAAAACTACGTGGATAATAGAATACAATTTTACAGTGTAATTACGGCCTTATTTTGCAATAGTTATAATAACAATTATTTGTGTACCTATATGCGCGATTGTAAAAACCATTAGAGCCTTTTTATATTCGTCCTCGTATAATGCCTTTGTTATGTCATTGACATTTTTCAACGAGCTTATTTTCTCAATGATAAGTTACGCCAAGTGAAACCTAAACGCTACAAGTACGTAAGTATTTGAAATTTTTTTACGCGGAAAAACTCTGAGCGATGTATATTTCTGGTGGAATATTTGTAAACAAAGGTGGGTATTTTTAAATCGGAGCGTCTGTTTTTACAATTTCACTTTATATCGATTTCTTCGCTTCTTCTCTTATATTTGAACCGTAAAAATTGCAAAACAACGTTTCATTATCAAAATTATTTTAGATGAAATTTTTCCAAACTATACTACTTCAAACCATTCTTTTAAAATTTTTAACCTGTAAAATTCATTTCTTCAAATTCCTCTCTTGACGAATACCCAAAAATTCTCGAATTCCCGAAGGCTACCACGTCCTTAAAGTAGCAAAAAATTATGATGCAACCGTCGACTCTCTCTCAATCGTCCTTGCACTAATAATCACAAATAAATTCCATCATCATTCAATCCTCGATCCACTAAAGAAACTATTACATTAACAAAAACCTTCCACGCTCCAAAAATCCCTCTTTCACAACCACGAAATTCCCCTAAACAAGTATATAAACCTTCAAAAAACCCCTTCTATTCGCACTCATAGCGCTCAAAACATAAACAAACCCGCGGCGCGCTTCCTGCTACACATAACACGTACACATACATCCTCCCCACCTGCGCCGACGATCCATTCGCGCTCTCCCTCCCCACCACTCGCGCGGGCTCGACTGGCGGTAGCTCGCCGGCGCGCCGCGCATCAGCATCCGCGCATTCTTTGATCCGGCGCCGATGCGGCGACACGGGAACGGCTAGTGGCTGTGCGCCAGCGGCAGTGCGCGTATATATATATACAAACACACACAACATACACGCGCGTTTATATACTAATATATAGTTTCTCACTCTTCCTCTCTCTCTCTCTCTCTTGTTCTGATCGCGGGGTGTCGATGCCCCCCATGTCGTCGTCGTCGTCTGCTCCGAGCAGAAGACTACTGCACCGCGTTATATCGTATAGATAGTGATATTAGTTTGGTGACTTGGAAAACTAGCCAGTACTTTACCCTTCCGCGGGTGGTTGCGGTCAATCCGTACTACGTACACCCGCGTCTGTCTCTATAGTGCGCGAGCGGACTACCTATATAGTTTTACATATATATACAAGTGCGTGTGCAAGATGCGGTACAGGAACAAGGAGATCGAGACGAGCGTCGTGGGCGACGAGATAATGGAGGAGAACGGAAAGCTGCGCAACGGTAACTGCAAGGACGAGAGCGAGAAGATCCTGACGCCGGAGCTTGATGAGCCACAACAGCAGCAGCAGCTGCCTGTCGGCACCGAGATACTCAATCCCTTCGTGCACCGGCTCGAGCTCGAAACGACCTACGACAAGCTCAAGGTTAGGCTCAAGCTCTCTCTCTCTCGTGTGCTTTCTTCTTTTCGCGCGGTTTCTCATGTGCGTGCAAGGCGCAGCGCTGCGATGCCGCTATACCCCGCCGCTTCTGGGTCAGATCGATGAACGCGCGCGCGCGGCTGCCGCGAGGGATATTGTGTCTCGGCTCTCGCGTGCTACTGCTGAAGTGATGGGAAAAATTTGTGCCCTCTGATGTATTTCGTGATCTGTGTGTGTGGTTTTTTTTCTTTTAATGTTAGATGGTTGATTTACGGGTTTTCGTTACGCGAGGTTGGTTTTGTTTTTGCACTGTTTGGGTAGAATGACGAAAGGTGAAACGTTGTATATTGTAACTGATAGACAGCTACAAATCTTCCGTGCGCCTATAATGTAAGCGCCGGTGGATTTCGCTAACACCCGAGTGAAAGCGTTTTAAACGATATTCATTATAAATTCACTTTCGGATTTTAAATATCCCCGGTTTGCAATAACAAAATAACCACGATGATAGTGCCGAACTAGGAACTTTTTACTCGTATACTAAAGAAGAAGGATAAAAAAAGATAAAAAAATGTAGGCCACTTATTCTTATCCTAGGTGTATTATTCGTCGAATTGGAACAACGGCGTTTTCACTTTAAAAAAATGGGCAACAGCGTCCACTTATCTAAAGCTATACAACCGTTTGTTTACGGATCTCCGAGATTACACTCGCTGTGCCGATAAACAGATGCAAATTCAAGCCCGTCGCGGGATTATTCTTCTCTCTTCACGCTGAGCTTCTTGATAAGACGGTATATAATGAATTTCGCGCGGAATATTTAGATTTGTTAAATTGTCACGGCAAAGCGGACGCGCGCGTGTATAGGTGTATATTATATATTCGCTTTCAGTGTGTTATATAGATATGGATGATCTTACAACTTTCACGGAGGGGTCGTATAAGTTTTTGCCTCTTTTACGATTTTCTGTTTTAGTTTCGGCACTGGCGAAAGTTAATACTGTGGTTGGAGAGACGCGAGTTTTTTGAGGCGCTCGTTAAATGTTTTTCTTTGATTGTGCGTGAATGTACTTAATTGTTTTTCAAGGTAATAACGCGATATAAATTTAAACGAGATTTACTATGGCTTCGACTTTAGGTAATGAAATAATAGATAGTTTTCAACTGAGGCTCAGAGGAGTAGAAACAAACTTGTTAGAGCAAAAAATTACTGCAATCTAGTTGCAATACATAATATCTTTAAAAAATTACTTTGATTTGAAAAACAAAAAACATAACAATAGTAACTCTCACTATAAATTTCACTAATTCTTTATAAAAGTATTCAAGTATATCCCAGAATAACATCAAAATCTCCCATTTTTTCCCCAAAAACCAATCATTCTTCCTCTTCGAATTTTCTACTTCCAATTTTCAACCCCCCTAAAAAAAATTCCTTCACACCATCAAACCCCTCGCCAAATTCACACACACACACATAAAGTACACGTTATATGCATTCCCCCTGACACAGCATTACGCAGTAAATATAATCGCGCGCCGGTAGTCTCAAAAATTTAGAAAGTACGGGCCGCCGAGCGCGCGATGACCCAATGAAGCCTCCTCCTCCTCTCTCACGTGAATGCGGCGAGCGCGCGCCCGCCCGGGGGGATCGATCCGCGTGCCGCTGCTGCAGACGCGTGCGAGGCCAGACGAATACGTGTGTATACATGTGAGGGACGCGGCGGCAACGGTGGATTTTCGAAGTTGAGATGTGGGAAATGCAGGTGTGGTGGTATCTGGTGTGAGGGTAATTGGTTATTGGGAGGGGTTGGCTGCAGGGGACAAAAAGATATGGTTGGGGGAAACATGGGTTTTGTTAGTTTTGAAGAAATAATGTTGAGTATGTGGCACTATTTGTTTTGCGATAGGAAATACTATGTCCTCGTGTAATTAAATAGATAACATAGCAAAATTGAAAAAAAAGATAGTATCGCAAGGGTAAATTACTTACAATTATACTAAAAACTGGAAATTTTCCATTTTACTTTTTACCGCGCGTGAAATATTAGGAACAACGGTGAATTACATTTTAAGAGGTGTATAATCAGTATATTTAACTTATTCGTTATACGAATATTTAATAACCTTCAACTTTTTCCGTGTGCAATAACTACCGCAGGGAAAACTACAAAGTTACCTGTTATCTATATCATTTGTTAATTTAATATGTATCACTTATAATAGGCTTTTAAATAATTTCCTGCTTCTAAAGAACTAATCGCCGTGCATTTAAGTAAAATGACATTTTGAAAAATTTACCTTATAAACCGTAAATTTTTACTTGATACGGATTGGTTTGATAAAAGGACCTCTCATTCGTGGTCTTGTTAATCAAAAGTTCATTTTAATAATGCAACCGGCGTCACGCAATGACCAAAGAAAAACTTTTCTTAGCCGACCTGCAAAATAAGTACATCGATAAATGCAAATTTAATTAAATCACAAGTTTCGTGTAAACCTTGAACTTTCCGTTCTTCACCGTACTTTCAAACAATCCAGCAACTAAATTCATTGTAATCACGAGTATACTATCGGCAAAAATGTACCTATCTATCTTTCTTCAATTACCACGTTTTAGAAGACAACTTTTTCCCTCCGCCAGAGATTTAATCTTCTATATCCCCATTACAAGATAGCGAATTTCCTCCTACACTTAAAATCTCTGCTCTAGAATTAACTGCCTGCATACAAAGCCTTCTTCAATAGTTATTATCAACCATCTAATACCCCCGTTTACCTACAATTACTAAAAATTACAAAAAACGGAGCCATTCATTATCCATGCAAATTCCTCCTCGTAACAACGCGTCACTTTCACTCGAAATTTAATTGTCCGCGCGTCACCTGTCATACTATACTACACGCGCCTCATAACCCACCGAATATAAACTTCGCTCCGCCATTATCTTTATCACGCGCGTGTGTATACACGCATATCCACTTTTCCGTAGCACGCCCGTATATAAGAGAGAATTTCCCAACCACCGGCGATTTCGCGCACTTTCTCTCAGGAGGTGCGGAGGAGAAAAAAAATACGATTACCATTATTGGCTTTCGCGCGAGGCACCTTGGCAGATGGCAGACGCGACGCGCGTTACGTCATATATAAGCTCGTACGAGTGTGTGTCTATAGAGCGCTAATTCCATGACAATGCCGGGCAATCCGATTTAGATGAGTGCTGCAGAGGTGATTGAGTTTATCGCTTGCGTAATTTCCCTTTGAGTGCGGATTTGTGTGCGATTGGTGCCCGATGCGACTGTGATTTCCGAATAAGGGTTTGATTGTGTTCTTGACTTTGTATATGATGAATGCGGTGATTACCTTCGAATTTCAAGGTATTTAGGGTATTGATGTGTTGATGAGGATTAGGGCTGCACGAGACTCGAGACTTCTCTTGAATTTCAAGACGAGACCAAGACGAGACCGCGAAAAATTTTTCAAGACGATACCAAGACTAAAGTGTCGAGACTCTTGGTCTTGTCTCGAGTCTTGAGAAGTATAACAAGATATTTTTATTTAGTGTTTTTTTATAAACGAAGAATTTAAAATTTTAGTTATTTTCTCTGTAATAGAATAGCATAATAATAATTTTAATTCAATATTATTATAAATAAATTAAATGGAATTAAATAATAAGATTCTGAAATAATTAGGAATACAGTCTTAAACAATGTTAAATATATTGTGTACCATAAGATTTTTTTGTAAGTGTACTTTTTTTAAAATGTCATTCATTATACATGTATTATGTACGTATACACATATATGTTCATACTATGTACTACCTAAAAAAAAGAACATATATTAGATACGTAAATAATTTTTTTTTTCTGTTATTTAAATCTCTATTTTTTTAATTCTGATATCACTTATAACATCAAAGTATTGTTGTAAATGAAAAATATTTTTAAATGACACTTTATACCACTCTAACCTCAAAATCATAACTTTAATATGATTATTCGGCTCTCGTGGTATAAAATACGGTTCTAAACTGATGCGTAAGAAGATTTTTAGCTCATGTGACTTCGTCACATGAGCTAAATAATCACCTTCCGCACCCGTGTCGAAATGTACTATTTTGAACTACCTAAATAAAAGTAGAAAAAATATCAAGACTTCAAGACAAGACGAGACAAGACGAGACCTGACCTCCGCAAGACAAAACCTCGGGTGGCAAGACTTTCAAAAAGTCTCGTCTTGTAACGGCGGAAAATTTTAACAAACGCCTATGTAACGGCGGAAAATTGAATTTGTTTTTCAAGTATAAATAAGGGTAATCAATTTTAATTGGTTAAGGTGGTGGTTCTATTCAAATTCTGAAGTCAATTGAGTGTTAATAAAAATATTATTTTCATTCTTCAATATTTAAGAAATATTTTGAAACGATAAATT
>UXGD01007845.1:0-10349 GCA_900474315.1 Torymus auratus | reverse complement strand
AGGTGTGCTCCTAAAAAAAATTTTTCCCAGTTTTGTGACACAAAAAGTGTGATAGTTTGGCGGATTTACTCATATATCTGACTAGCTGAATTTCCTATATGCATCGGTCGTGTCTCGCTTGGACAGATGTATAAATTACAATTTAGTTTCTCGGATTGAGCGTGCGGTCTCTCTCCGCGACAGTTGCGGGAACAACGTTCAACTAAGAAGCGCAATTTTCTCGATAAATTTATCATTGTGTAAATTCACATTTTTACAGTATTGATTTCGCGCAGGGTTTAAATTTGAAATATTTCATAGGCGGGATAAATTGGCCGATTAATTCAAAACTCGTTGCACAAGTTAATTAAGATTTTCTCATCAATCAAAAACTTATGGGTTTAGCAAGTGGAAAAGTGGTAGCGAAGTCCCGAAGAGGTATTGATAAGAACATAAAGCAAGGAAAGAAATAAATCGATCAAAACCTTTAGTTGTTCATAGATACGAGTGGTGTTGGGAACCACGTACTAACGGAATTCGATGCTACGGTATATAAAAATACTAGAATTTTGTCGAGTACGCTAGTAAGAATCAACCTATACTGTACCACAATAGTTTCAAAAAATATTACACTTATATTCAGAAGTAAATAAATAAATGTTGATTGTCTATATACACTTGACGGCTTTATGAGCAGATTGAACTGATACAATGTACGTGGACAGAAATAACAATAGAAATAAAATTATAAGAGTACGTCATCTGAAACTGCCAATACTTTTACAGTTTTTACATTTCTCATAAAAAATGCACAACCAAATTAGAAAGTTATATATTTTGTCAAAAAAGTATTGAATTTACGCATAAGATTATACCAATGACACAATAAAAACTGTTAAAGAGACTCTAAGCATGACTCTTAGAAAAGAAAGTATAGAATATGTTTATCAGGCTTGTATATATACACAGACCGGCAGATATGCATATATTTGTGAAATAAATAATATTGATAAGAAGAAATGCATATATTTGTGAAATAAACAATATTGATAAGAAGGTTAACATGCAGAAGTCTTTTGACTTATCACCCTATTTTAAACGATAACGAAGAAGTTTCATATTCTATAACAAACTGGCACCATTACCAAGACTTTAACGTTATTTTAAAGAGCCAAAGCATTTCCTTATCATATTTCCCAAGAATGCTTGGGCATTTTTATCGAGCCTGCATGCGGCCCTATCTAAGCGCCTATCTTCCCATATCTACTGTGCTATCTCGAGATACACTTCAGTCTCTCTCCCTCGTTCCCTCTTTATTTCACAATTTTCCAGCAAATATTATGTAAAACTTAATTGAAATCTCGATGGAACGGCAGTAGCTCACCGCATTCACAAAATCCTCGGCCAAAGTAAACGACATTGAACTCGTTGAGCCCCTCTCTGACGAATCGCTATATTCTCGTTTGATCATAGTACTCACGATCGTTTTTTCTTTCCTCTTCTCTCACTCTTTTCCCCTTTTCTTTCGCTCCTCGAAGTTTATCAGTTTCTTTGACCCTCGTAAATCACGTGCTTGTCAGACTTCGCGGATAGAGAGAGAGAGAGAGAGAGAGAGGGGGGTATAAGAGAAAATGCATTTGAATATTATTAATTTCGTATTCGAGAAATAATTGAAGTCTGTATATTTACGTGACTGTATCAAAGTTTCACTGATACGTCAAATCAGGAAATTTGCATATTAAAATTTTTTTATTTTAAAATTAATCGACTGACCGTGTGATAAAGCAGGGCGGATTTTCTCGTGTTGAACACTCATTTTACTTTTTATAACCTCCCGGCAGCATACCCGCATTTAATTAATTTTATGTAAAAAGAGGAATATTCTCATCAGAGATTATTATAATTCAATTTAGGCCACACTTGTGGTAAATTTATATTAATCAAAAATTTTTGACATAATTATTTATTTCGTATTACATTAATTTGTCGTTTTTCGAATTTTAAAAAACGGAAGTTTTCAATATAAAGAAATTTCGTTGTGAGAAATTCAAAATGTATTACGAAAATGTTGGGAGCAATACAAATAGATTATCCATCAAACATAGAGTTCAAAAAATTTCATAAAAACACGATCCCGATTGAATAAACGAAATTGAATTGTTTATAAGTATGCCAACAATGTATTTCAATAGAATACGTTCGAGTTTCAAATTCCTAAGTGTACACAAGCTAACATATTTTACAATTTGAATTTGTTACATATAAACAGCCATCCTAAACCGATTTAATCAAAAAGTTGAAAAAATGTCAAATGCTTCTGCTATAAAAAAGTCAAATTAATTAAAAAATGAAATTTTAATGTAACATTCCTTCAACTTTTGTTCTAAGTAAAGTTAAGGAATTTGTATTATATTTAATAGATTATTTTTTGTTCCATATTTCGTATGGCAAGATATGATTTTTTAAGTATTGATAAAATATGAACGTACATGTCTATTGAAATAGTGTAGCTTTGTAATATATTGTCATACATGCAAAATACAGAATCTACTGCATAAATAAACTATATTCCATTATCTACTTTATAAATAATGTTTTGCGATTTTTCATTATTCAGAATGCGTAACTCTTATTTGAAAATTTGTTCTTGGCATCAATAATCTATGGCAACCAATACTTTAAAACAATAGCCCGATAATTCCATTGCACAAAGGCTATATTTTTCTTCGATAATAATAGTATGAAAAAAATGTTTGATTAGGTATACTTATATCTTTATGGGGTATTTGTCAATTTAGCTGCATCGTTCCTTTTGTCCATCTAAAGTAGATTGTGCCTCTCCCTTAGCACCAGGGGTACGCTGCCGATGAAGTAAAACAAGCAATTTTTCTTGCTCTTATCTTAAATATCCGAAGATTATGAAAAAGAAAAGAAGTCAGGTACAGAGCAGGTCTTATTAAATCGAAAGTCAAGCTATCCTCAATGCACCGATAACTGGCCAATCGACCTTATAATCGTATTGTTTGGGTACAATATCGACAATGCAGTATAAGATCAAAGGTTCAACAAACGACTAATTAATACCCCTAAATTCGTACCGAGCACTGATTTAATCCTCTTAGAGGGATAACACTGCTGATATCTGTGGTATTAGATTTCATGTCCAAAACTAATTAACTGGACAATTTAAATTGTATGTCTACATATAGATTGTAAATGGAATATCATGTCTATTGCCGAATTCATTTCTTACAAAGTAGAAATTCGTAATTAATAATTAATATTTTTGTAACATGTATAATACCAATACATCTTGAACATAAAATAATGAAACCTATTAATCTTAATTATTAATTAAAAGTATTAATTTTCATAATAAAATTCGCATAGACAAAATTAGTTATCTTATAATCTAAGGTATCTTTCATTTTCCATTAAATGTTAATTAGCTATGACTGTATAAAATACTGAAATAATTATTATACTGTAATAAGTAATAAAAATAATTATGTTTTAAAAGCGAGGCGATAAAATATATGATTCGAATGTCTATTATAATATTGTCTGATATGTTAAATTCATTTTTTATTTTTATACAACCTTTTTTTTACCATTAATTAATTAGTTTTTCTTTGAAATATAGTGCATGTAATAAGTTACGAAATTTAAATATAATTTAAAACTTTATAACCTTCTTAACCATCTCTTATTCGTGCACGAGACAAGGCATAGATTATTAATTAAAGTCCTATATAGTTTCTGAAATTAATTAATAAAATAAATAATCTTGTATATACAGCAATGTATTGCATAAATTACAGGTATTTGGAACGAAAGTGTATGGCACGTGGTCAAATTTCGCTAGCGAGCTTTATCGCGAAGAGCAAGTAAGACGCGGTTCAGGAGAGTATTTGCGTGTAGAACTCTCGTAAAAAGTTCACCCAGATATCGTAATCTTAAAGTTCTTGAGCTCTTGCCTGCGTTGGACTCTTGCACAAAAGTGTGTTTAAGATCACATGTGCCTCTCTGTGGATATCGTTTCCGCGAAATGACGCTATTGCCGGGAACCGGCACGACACTAAAGGGTTTTTTTTATGCTGATCTGATGAATTTTTAGTACGAATAATGGCAGTATAAAATTATAAAATATAGAAATATAGAATCCAAAAAAAAACAGTTTTAATATAAAGTATAAAAAACTTATCACTTATATTGAAAGATAACTTTTAATATTTACCTAGAATTTTCTATGATTTTTTTCCTAAATCAATATGTATTTTTAACTATTAATAATACAAAGTTTAATTCTTATCGAATTATAGGTTCTTTTATTCATATAATCTAAAATAAATACATTTATAATCCCGCGTAGAAACTTATTCAGGCCTGCCGTTGTTATACTTTAGTACACGTGACATTTCACGAAACAGGCTCTTAAATTTATTAAAACCTAAGATACAAACAACTTATTTTTCGAAGCATCATCTGAATAATACTCAAATTTTTGAGACCCTCGTACCTATGTAGAAAGTTTAAAAAATCATAAGAAAATAAAAATCATACAAAAATAAGTCAGACCACCTCGGTCCAGGCTTGGCTTTGGACCTTGACACTTGCCTGGAAATTATGGATGTTTAAGCCTACGTACAGACGAATTCCGCTTTAAATCCATTTGGTAATCCAGTAATTCACTTTTAAACTTTTATCAGTTATATTTGTCACCTATTGTTCTCTAACTTATTTGGAAGAAAATGCAATTAAAATTGTTTAAAACTACTAAAAATTACTATGCACAACAATTAATGTACTAAAAAATAACATCATCTATATTAAAATTTTCATATTCATAAAAACTGTTTTTTATTTTCTCATTTCAAACTATTTATTCTTATCCTAGTAATGTAATACTTAATCAGTGTTTATTTCTTTTTACAAAAATTCAATGAAATGAAAAATGTTTATTTAATAAGATACCTAACAATAAATCCTAGTAAAGAATTGGATAAATTTTAAATAATTTCTATAAAGGAAAATAGTTTGCGCATAAGTAGGAGCTTTTGTGATAACAGAGACAGAAGTCAAACGTATAAGTATTTAAAGGCAATATGCGTTTTTTAGGTTGGTGTATCAAAAATATTTTTTGTAAAAATAGAATTCTTCACAAGGAAGCTTTTTACTGAAGTTTTTTGTTTAGTGTAATTTCATAACATCATACAATTGTGTAAAATATATTTGTTTTTAGCTTATCATTTTTAACAAATAGTTAAGGTGACAAATCTTCATTAACATATACAACAACGTTTTCACTAGAACTTTAAATTATCTCAATATATTTTATAGACATTAATTTTGGTTGTGAATATATCTAATAATTGAATATTAGTTGTGTTATTATATCATAATGAAAATCAAAGTCAAATTCTTAATATTGTATACTTTTTTTTATTCAATTTTTCAAGTCAGAATAAAATCTTGAAATGATTTATCAATATTTTGCAAGTCTTATCACTTGTCGTTTGTATTTGTTAAAAATGATATAATATCAACTTACAATGAAACCAGTTTGCTGATAAGGAATTTATATTATACATAAGATCACAGTTCACAGTCTAGACAAGTATAGATATTTCTGCTCTATAGCCGTCTGCCAGTATTCTTGTTAATATTTGTAGTATTACTCTTGACGTGTTAAAGTGGAGCTCTAGTAGTTAAAGTAGAAAGAAACTCTCACAATGTTTCATATTCTTTGTTTATTTATTATAATAAATTTTGCGACTGCGTATGTTGCACTGCATAGTGATTACAAAGTTGAGCTTATACAAGTGGTAAATATACGAAATAATTATATTATAATAAAAATAATATCAATATTATAAAATAACTATTGAAATCTTGAAGTTATTTAGGCATGGAGATCGAATAGTTGATAAAAGTGAAATTTACCCAAAAGATCCTTTTAAGGCATCTGACTATCATCCTTATGGAATTGGTGAATTAACAAATGTAAGAGTTAGATTATTAAAAAATTTAAAAAAAAAATGTTGCAGTAGTCTAGTAGAAAATAAATTTGTATTAAAAAATTAGTCGTTATTGGATGGAAGGTAACAAGTTGAAATTACTTTAAAAAAGTGCGAATTCGGAATTTATTTTAAATACACAATAATTCGAGGGAAAATTATTCAACACATGCATAGAACACATGCAATTTTTTATATTGAAGTTGACAGCATCAAGATGATTAGAATTCTACAAAATACAAAGCCCATGTATAATGTATCGTTATGTGGCCACTAATCTTGGGCGCTTTATTATAGCGTAAGCTGTAATTACATTTAAGTGTATCCTTTTTGATGCTTCATTCTTTACGAAAATACTTTTTGTAATATTGTGTCAAATTATAATGTTTAATTGTGACTATAATATTAATTCTTGAGTTAGTGCAATTTTATCGCCCATTTGAAATGGATTCTAAGTAATTATTGTTTCATTTAAAAAGACGAAATATTTATGTCAAACATTTATTTTGGCCGAGTAAAATAACATTTCTTACTTATGTTAATACTTAGAGTATTGTCTATTGGAAATTTTTAGTTATTATTATAGTTTTGTAGACTCTCCTAAATTTGTGCTAATTGAAACTAACCTAGGTAGACTATTTTTAAAAAGTTGTGAAAAATATTAAAAACAGTACTACATCTGAAACGTGATCTATTTGATATATAGAACCTACAAAGAACTATAAAAATAACTAAAAATTTTCAAATGACAGTCCTCCTCTTTCCTGTGGAAATATTGTGTGATAAAATGATGCTTTAATGACTATTTTTACATTACACAGAAAGGGAAACGACGCGAATACCAAATAGGAAAAATGTTAAGACAACAATACGGAACGTTCCTTGACAAAACTTACAGTCCCAATGAGGTCTACTCTTACAGTACGGATCAAGATCGTACGAAGATGTCTCTACAGATGGTCCTTGCAGGTTTATATTCTCCGACTCCAGCATCATCGTCGAGTGATCACAGAGACTGGACGCCAGTTACATTTGATTATAATGTCAGAAAATTCGATTTCCTATCGACATCAGAACAATGTCCAGAGTAAGTATAAAATATACAAAATTTATATAAATTTCTTAATACATGCACGATTTTTTAGTATTTTTTTTACTGAACAATTTTAAATATAGATATGAAAAACTATTTGAAAAAGCTGTAGCGTTACCAGAAATACAAGAAAGGCTAGAGCCATACAGACATTTTATTAAGTATTTAGCAAATAATACTGGTTTTCCAGTAATGCCTTGCATCGGGGTAATTTTATATCATAATATTCGATCAAAGGTGAATATTAATAATTCATGTATAATCACTGGTTATAGCTTTGCAAGTATAATTCAATTAATAAGAATTTCGTTTCCAGTTAAGTTTAGGTATTCCGTTCCCAGAGTGGTGCGATGATGAATGTTTTAAAAAACTCGAAGAACTTGCAGCCATCAGATTTGACATTTATACATATATAGATGACATGAAGAAGCTGGTAGTTGGACCAAACATAAAAAGATTTTTAAGAAATATCAATGATAACGAATCTAAAAAGAATTTGAAGAAAATCTATTTGTACAGCGCTCATGATAATAATGTTATCCCATTCCTTCGAGCGCATAACTTTACTAGCCCAAGAATTGCTGATTATGGAAGCGCTTTGATATTCGAAACATTGAAGGGAAACGACAAGAGTACCTACATCAGGGTACCTATCTCTTTTCCTTTTATTTTCATATTTTTCCAATATTTTTTAAAACTGATACGCTTTCTTTTGCAGATATTGTATTGGACGGGGGCTAGCGAAGAATTAAACGTGATGAAATTGGAAAAATGTTCTGAAATATGTCCTTTATCGGATTACATCAAGTTGGTTAATTACATTCTCCCCACCGACGATGGTACTGAATGTCTTTATAAACTCGCTTATGAAAATGTTAAAAATCTAATTAACGGAACGATAAGTAACGATGCCGTAAATGCTCGACATATGTTTTTTGTTTCAAAGACATAAAACATACTTTGTTCTCCCAGAAAATATAAAAATCGTACTTATTAACAGTTAAACATTTGTAAATATACTAATTATAAAATATCCGGCTTTTGTAACAACATTGAGAGTAGGGCTGCATGAGAGCGAGACAATATACAATATTTCTATAATTATTGTCTCGGCTCTTGGAAATTCTCGAAAGTTTCTTTCTTGTCTTGGTCTTTTCAGTCAATATGAAAAGTATTATTGTCTTGTTTTGAAATTCTTGTCATATTGGAGCTACGCAGACGTACGACAAAAAGCAAGTCGATTGTTTAAAAAATTAGAGGTCCTCGTAGAAGAGGAAGGTACACAGACGTAAAATAGTAAGTTTTTGAAATAATTGAATTGTTCACTGATATTGTGAAGCCCTAATTGAGAGTATGTAATAAATCAGAATTGTTGCTTGCCCGGTTCTATACTACATTGCAAATAATAACAGACATACAATGATAATAAATATTTACACAAGAAATGATTTGATTAGAGTTTGACGTGAAGATTTTATGTATCTTTGTCAATCCTCATTCTTTGCAAAAAGGTTTGTGTACTCTCGATATTGAGCTTTTGTAAATGACATACCTTCAACTATTGTAAACTACAGTTGTTTATTTAATTGTGAATTTCAAATGGTATTTAAATCGTTGAAATATAAGTACATATAACACACATGATGATATGTACAAGTTTGAACAACATAATACTGCATAAAAAGTAAATTGTACAGTTTCTAAAATAGAATAACCGTCTGGAAAAAGTACTCTCACTGCACTTTTTCTAAATAATAATTTCAACGGAAAAGCATATGCGCGTGACGGCTCGTGTGGAAGCGATATCCTTCTTTATTTTGAAATATATATATCGGATGCATGCACGTTCATATATCGAGCGCATTAAAGTGCAATGATGATAAAGCGCTATATAGCGACCCCTCGCTCGCACGCTCGGACGATTGAAATAGCATGAATTTCGATGCGGAGCAAGGTGAGCTCTTGTCAATGCTGCTGCTGCTTTGGAGTGTATACACGACTCCGGGCTCGCGACTGAAATGACAGCCGGGGAAACCTGCAAACGTTCGAGGCTTCTCTCTCTTTCTCTCTCACTCACTGCGCGACTCAATAACCCTATACCTACGCAAGCGAGCCCGTACGCGCCCAAGTCTTTCGTAATAACGCACGGCACACGGCTTAATTATCTGGCATTAAATGCGGCCTGCCTGCCTGGAGTTTTATCGCCACGCGAACGAGCTACACACGCGCGCGCTGTTATACGGGCTTTCCGTCCGGGAGAGCTCAGGAGGATCGTTTCTGGGATTTTTTTTTTACTCCGGCATATATATAGAGATATTTGACATGTAACTGTCTACTGGATAGACGGATAGTAGAGCAATAAAAAGTTATGAAGCACGATTTTTGTAATGCGACGTATGATATTTTGAAAGCTGCGCATAGGCGCACAGCTTTCGCTGTGTGTACGAAATCACCGGATTCCCGAGAGACGAAAATTTCTGAAAAATTTCGACGTGTCAATTTGAGCAACACGGCTGTACGAAATTCACTTTTTTCGCTAGAGGTGAATTATATACGAGAGAACACGAACGCGTGCGCGCGCCTCTCTCGTTGCGCGCGATTTTGCGAGAGAGGAATTAGCGCGATGGTGTACGGCACAAAGGGAAATGCGGTTTGCCAAAACTTGCTAATAGCTTTGCACGACGCACGCTGAAAGGATGGAAATGTGATTACGACTTTTTCCCTGGAGGATGAATAAAGCTTGTCGTTTTGGAGAAAGTTTATTAATCAATTATTTATTTATTTATCAATTTATTACAAATATATTTATCAAATTATTTTGGAAAGAATGAATGTGAAAAATTTGTTTTTTCAAACAGAGCTTTTGTAGGAGCTTTAAAAAAAAACTTAATATTTCATAGTAATTGCATTTCGAAAAATGTTTGTAAAATTATTAGTATAAGTCAGTTTGATCGAATTTTAATTCATACTAATTTATATATAATACAGAAAAATTTTGAAACTGCGGTACTTTATAAGCTTGTGCTTCAAATATTATGTTTTCCTAATAGTGTGTGTGTGTGTGTTTTTTTATTTTTTTTTTATTTTTTTTTTTAAATCCGTCGAGTTGGAGAATGCTGTTTACGCACCATGGGGGAGGCATGGGGGCCTCAACGCCCCGTGTGTGGGGCTCGGTCCCTCCAACCTTTTTGCCCTTGGGAAGGGCAACGAGCCTGGAGGGAGACTACCCACTAAACTTCCACCTCCATTACACCCGGCAA
>UXGD01007844.1:0-10350 GCA_900474315.1 Torymus auratus | reverse complement strand
CAAAGGCCGAATTAGCGATGATTAAAAAAATATTAAATTCATCTTAATTATTTGTTGAGACATTTCATCTTAAAAAGAGTTAAATAGTGCCATAATCGAGACATATCTCAAAGCGATCTTTCTGTGATCTCAACTTTTTTTACGCGGGTAGTCTAAATAAAGTATAGACTTGCATCAGTATTTTGAAACTGTTTCGTTTGACATGGGGCGCTACTTAAGTAAATGCTACACCAACTTTGTGTCTTTCACTTGGTAGTAAGCTAGAATGTGCAATGCTCAAACATTCATACCAAATTAATAAATCAACTTTTCTGAGCAAATAATATGATTGATAATTTTGTAATAAACAATTCTGCATTATAATTTGATCTGGCTCTCAGTGTCTCCATCGACAATTTTTTTCAAAATAAAAAAATACCTAGTATTTTACAACTATCACGAATCATGTTCGCTCCTTAGTCCCACCGAAATATTCATCTGGCTACCGCTTGGCGGACGAAAGTCGGCGTGAAACTCACACAAAAATCGCGCTCTGCCAGGCTAAATAATGGCTCCCCGTCCTCCTCTCTCGTCTCCGCTTGCCTCGACTCGCATCAATCTTGCATAACTACCTTCCTCTCCACCTCAAAGGCGTGCGCCTAACCCCCGAACTAAAAGAGAACGCATCCTCCTCTGCCTCTACACCCAAACATAGCCACACATACACGCACGCCTAGGAAAACGAGTTTGCCGAGAAAAGTCCTGTGACTATTTATTCCGGCGCAAATCGCATTACCAACTCCGGCTGCAAAATTGACTTGGGCAACTTTTCTCGGATACACACGGGCGCGCGGGTAACTTTGCGGGGGGAGGAGGGGGTTTACCAAACTCAGTTTAAGAAGAACTGTTTCGGGCGCGCGCGGTAGTAGTATAGAGGGGATCGATATAAAATCGCACGCCGGAATGGCAGTTCGAAAGTTCGCCACCTCCTCCGCACGCGCAGGAGGCGAATAACAAACGGCAACGGGCCTGGCTCAAGAAGGGGGACACGCTCTCGTCCGACTGTCTGTCTGTCTGTCGCGATTTTTTTCGGAAGGGATAGGAGGGAAGGTTGCTTCTGAGGGCTGTTTTCAGTTACCCCGAGCGCGTCAAGTTCAATATCGTTTATTGAGGAGGGGAAGGAGAGATTTTTTTTTATCGATGGAGAGGGTTGAGAAGAGTTTTGGCTACCGAACGCCTTGGAAATATGTATCGAAGGTTGTTGGGGTATGCCAAACTTTTACTAGGTATACGTTTTAATGATTTATTTATTTTATTGTTTTTTATTCTATATTAACTAGTATGAATTATTGTAAGAGGAATACGCTAAACAGTCATAAATAAACAACGGAATAATGTTGAGTTTCTCATTTTAACATTACATTTTTTTTATTCACTGATAGTTAATTGCTACAAAAATTCAAAGTAGTAAATAAAAAGAAACTTCTGATAAAAAAATTTGTTTTAAAGAAATTTGAAGGTTCAATGTTAATTTATTACGAAAAAGGTCTGCGGTCTGATCAATTCATCTTTTTTCGAGATAACAGAAACCCTTTTACATAACTAAGTTCATTTTATGAACCATTTACAACTAAAATGTATTAAATTTAAAAAAATTTCTCAACATTTTCACAAATTCATACGACAAATTACTACAATAGACACTTTGACGTTTAAAATCCACATTATGAACAACTATTTAACTTTGCAACCTTAAACATTCCAAAATTTTCCTCTCAAAAACCATCTCAACATCCCACTCTTCGCCCCCATTCAAACTTTACCCCCAGAAGCAGCCATCTACTCTCATCTCTCAACTCTCTCTTTCTCTCTCGTCGTCACACCGCTGTACCCCCGGCATCCTTATTTCGCGACCTGGAACGCGCGTGCGCGCGAAGAACTCGGAAGATTAACGCCGCGCAGCGCAGCGGAAAGAGATAGATCGCGCGTCAGCCCATTGCTCGGCTAATGTCGCGAACGCGAGAGAGAGAGAATTGTTTAGTCGGCCGAGTTTCGTGTTTTAATTGTTTAAGGGGAGAGAGGTGGAATTCTTTGGTGCGGAGTTTGTGCTCCCGTGCGGAGGAGATTTGAGATTTGTAATGAATGTATGGAATAAAAGAGAACTGTTGTTTTGATTGTTTGAAAAATTAGAGTACAAAGGTAGTTGTATTTTATTATCACTAGTAATATTTCTTTCTGAAAGGAAAATAAGATAAAATAAAAGAGAAAAATTTAATCTCTTTTGCGACTCGTAAACAAGCTGTTACGAAATTTCCCTTTCTGAAATAGTATAGCTTGACGCTGTGTTCATGAGAGAAACTTCGCATCGTCACCGAGCTCAGTACATTATTTTTCGATATTTCAGTATATGTAATTCTTATTAAATAAGAGTCCTTCAAACGATAGATATTCAATTAACAATGATTAAACGATTCGTGTTTCAATCCTATCTTCTCACATTGCCTACAATTATACGACCGGCCTTGTTGTATATCCATGAATCACGATTCTCGCTGACAACAAAACAATAATTTGACCCAGATAAACGTACTCGTGGAAATAGTAGCATCATAAAAATCGTTACATGTATGATCAACCGTGATTCTCAGTAAACCAATCTTCACGTCGCAAATACTTTCTAAGCGAAAAATCTACATTATTAAACACTAAAATTATCAAAGTCTATATAGAGAAACGGCACGCGCGTGACTATTCGATAACGCGTAACTGCGGTGCACTCGCGAGAAAGTTGCGTGAACGGCGCATAGCACACGTAGCGATTGTGGGAAACGCGCCCGTCTCTCTCTCACTGTTTTTTCCTCTCTCTTTCTGGCCGCCGGAAACCCGTTTCACCTTGCGCGCAGCTATAATTCGTCCGGGCTCTCTCGATTGATTGACCATTGACTTTCGGACTACCCGTTTTGACGAATTGAGTAGTTTTTTTTGTAGATCTACTTGAGGAATTGGGAATTAAATGGAAGCTAGTTGTACGTTTAACTGAGTTATTGATTCATTTTCCGATATGTTGACATATGCATTAGAAATAAATTCAATTTATGACATGATTTTTATTCTATCGTGGTAAGAGAATGTGATTGAAATAAATATATACGTAGCAATCATAGATTATTTAAAAAAAACTTTTTAATTTTTCTTAATATATGCAAAGGTCAGTTTTTATGTTAAATGTAATCTAGCCTACAGATATAGAATTTCGCTTTGGAATTAATATGCGTAGCGTAAAATATTTACCGGATAAATAAGTAAATAGGAAGAATTATTTTAAAATTAAAAAAAATCCTACAATGTTTCAAACCTGACAAAACTTGACGAGAATCGAAAAAAGTTATATACCTTTTGAAAATCAAAAGCCCGCATCGCAACCGAAGGCACACCACCAATCTAATTATTTTTCACGCGTATATATACACACGAAAAACCCCCT
This sequence comes from Torymus auratus, assembly GCA_900474315.1. NCBI lineage: Eukaryota > Metazoa > Arthropoda > Insecta > Hymenoptera > Torymidae > Torymus > Torymus auratus. Next base: position 6,887 of record UXGD01007844.1, on the reverse strand, counting down.
CGTGACAAAAAAAAAACACTAGACCCTGTATTTACGCTCGCGCGTCGCCCGGCAAAACAACAAAACCGTGCCAACGAAGGCGAAAAGGAGAGAAAAAAAAGAAACGCGAGCCAGACTCGCACGCACACCCGCGCACGTACAATACGCACGCGCGTGCGCGATTTCCACGTGAACAGCTGGCCGGGCCTACAATTACGGCGTATCATCATTGCCGCGCTCCCGTAAATTTTCTCGTTTTTCCACGAGAGACAGCAAGCAGGCCGCGTACGTACGTATATATATACATGTAGTATACAATACACACGGCACATGTCACGCTCACATTCGCGTATACTGTACGCCCTCCCCGTATGGATTATATCCGCGCGTGTGGACACAGGTGCACGCGCGCGTACGCGAATATTTACGTACGTATACGCGCACTGTACGCATGTGTGCATGTTAGTGTGTATGTGTGTGAGAGAGAGGCTTTGTGTCAACGCGTGTGCGTGCGAGGGCGGCTTTTTTCGTCGCTGAATTATACATGCGAGGGTTTGTTTGTTGCTGTATTCTTGTTGTTTTAGCAATAATAATAGGCGGCAGGTGGGATAATGCCAGCGCACGACGGACGCGTATATTTTTGCAAATTGAAGCGAGTGCTCGCTTCGAGGGTGGTTTTAGGGAGATGTGTGGAACTGTTTAGACGTAAATGGTAGAGTAAGCGGTGGGAGCATACCGATGGGGTAGAAGAAATAACATTACGAATATTATATATTATTAAAAATGGTTATTTATTGCTTCTATGAAGTTTTACAATAATTGTCATACAGGTGATCATCACAGAATTGGCTTAGGCAACACATTTATTTACGAAATAAATCGTTAATATTAAGTATGTTAAAGTATAAGCAGGTTATTTTTGTTAATTTTATAGATATCAATTCAAATGGTAAAACAGCGAATGAAATGGATACGTTACTGTTAAAAATTTTACGTTACTGTAAAACATGCTCCTCTTATCTGGAAAGTATATTCTTCAAAACCTTTTTTAGTTTTCATCAAACATTCAATTAAATATTTGATGAAAAATGCTAAAAAATAATAAAAACGATTTTTCCTCTTCAAAATTATTCAATCGTAACAGGTCCATAAATAATGATATATTCCGCGCAGGGACTTTAGCATATCATAATAAATCGGAAAACATATGTTCGCATAAAAATTCAGCTGCAGGCGTACAAAAAGTGCCGTGTAAACACGCGCAAATCGCGTATAATCCGCAGCGCCTATATTTCGCGCGCATAGAAGTAATTCAAGCTCGCGAGCGCGAAAATGCGCGAAAATATCGTCGCACGATGAATGCACACGCGATCGGGGGTATTTCGGCGTTTCATAAAAATTCTGCTGCCTTTTAGGGAATTTTCACAGAGCCATTTTGCAGAGTAGCGGAAAATATTTCTGTAAAATCGTTGTTTCTTTTAAGGAATCTTAATAAAACTAAAATTTTAATGATTCAATTGCTGTTTATATACTAGATGCCATTATTTTAATATGTACCCATATTAATAATTATATATGATTTTTCTGTTTCAGGTGAGTTATGCATGATTGCTTACGTAAATCTTGGTTGTCACGTAAGTTTATATGTAAATATTATTTAGTATATTTATAGTAGTAAATGTATTATTAGCATTAATGATTATTAAATTTAACTTTTTTCCAATATTTTATTGACCGAATCTCAACCCAATATAAGATTTGGTAATCTGAATCCATTCATATTGTTAATTTTATTGTCAAAAGTTTTTTCAAATTTATGACAAATTCAAACTTAATGACAATTCTTATATTAATTAACAATTATTACAAATTTTTATCAACCCCCTTTACATACAACAAGCTTTTAAAAACTTGTCTCTTTCCATAGGGATTTAATGAAGACCTCAACAGGAGCAAGTACGACAATACGCGAAAAAAGCCGCGTACACTCAGGCGTGCGGCATACAAAAACCGACGCGATCGGTTCCGACTCGTTTCGCCATTAGCTCCGCGCGCGCTCCCGCGAGCAAATGGAGCGCACTTCTCATACCTCGCGCGCAATTATATATCGCCAGGCCAGCGCCCGCGTGTATGTATACCTGCCGATCGATCGATGCGTGCACACGCGTCGGTCGCTTTCTGCACCGGCGAGCTTGCGCAACACACCGTGCGTGTATAGTGATCGATTCGCGCGGGTCTGCAAATTAACGCGGTTCGCGTCTCAATTTGATTGGTAATTGCAGTAAGTGTCTCGCCGCGGAGCTTTACGCTGATTGGGAATTAGTACGGGGTCTTTTATATATTGGGTGACAAATTTTTTTAATAGATCTGTTTTTGTCTGGCTACCATTGAGATTGACGATTGCGCAAATTTGTGATTAATTTTGTCATGAATGTGGTGACGTTGATAGTACTACAAATATTATTTGATTTAAACACCTGCTACATAAAATCACGTACGGCAAATTATTTGATATTTTTAAAGTCACGAAGCATTACAAAAATGCAAAACAATTCTCCGACAGTATTTAATGAATTTATACTATTGGTCATATATAAATTAATTGCTCTTTGTAGTTTGAAGGCTACTTAGATTTACGTACTTGCAAGTTGAGAAAATAACAGTAATAGGCAATTTATGAGTATACTATAACAAGGCTAAACAAAAAGTTGAAAGTCATTGTCTGTGATTTATTGTCGAAATCGTATTTTAAGGAAATTTATGATAAAATATAAGAGAAACTACAATTTTATTATTATTCACAAAAAAAATCAAAAATAATTTTTTGATTCATAATAGAAATGCACATTATTGCCAAAGTGCTTCACTTTCACCAACAAATTAATTCTGACAGCTGTTAATTTAAATATACGTCAATTAGTAAAAAGCCTATTTTATGATTTCAAGAATCGTCCTCTACATTTTTCTCTGAAAAGAGGTAAAAACCAAAACGGATTATACTCTTCTAAAACAAGATTAAAAAAGATAACAAAAAAACGCAGACAAAATGAGACACACATCCTTCTCGAACCAGCTCGCTTAAAAAAAACAGCAACAAACATCCCGTTCTTTTTGCCCATGCGAGCACGCTCGGGCATTATCCTAAGCGCGACCTGATTAAAAAGACGGCCCGAGCAAAAAGACGACGGCACGCTCGCCTCCTCTGAAATGCAAAGGGGGACTACTGATTTACCTTCTGGACTGGATCATTGCCAGGCCGCCGTGTTTCGTTTTCTCTCTCTTGCTCTTCCTCTATCTCTCTCTCTTCCTCTCCCGGACAATCGGGAAGCGATATCGAGTTTATTTCGCTCGGAGTAGGGGGAGAAGGGCAACGGCGAGCTGTTTGTCATGCGCGATCGAGAGAGAGAGAGAGAGAAAGAGAGAGAGAGAGAGAAAGAGAGAGGAGGAGGAGGAGGGAAAGAGAGAAAGCGAAGGAAGTCACCGCTTCCATAAAAGTGAAATGTGGGAGTAGTAAAGGAGTCGCGAGGAGGCGTAATTTTTTGGGAACCGCGGGGTGAAAAGAGGTGGATCGAGGAGGTTAATGGGTGATGCGTAATGGGAGAGTTCCGGGGTGATTGAAATTTATAAGTGGGTGATTTGTCAACGGTGGTAATTGGGATGAGAAATATTTGCCTGTATTTTTTTTAATTGTAGGAAGCGATCGCTTACGAAAATGTTGCAATAACAAATAAATGAAGAATTTTTAAGGGTTTTAATAGGGAAATCTGAAGAATTTAATGGCTGCCATAAGTTTTCATAAGACAGCGCTGATGCTTTATAAGGATTCATCGTGATTCTTTGCATGATCGATGATAATTTTTCCCATTTTTCAGCTTAACTTTCCCACCACTTGGGACTTTACATCTACCCGGATTTTTATGATTATCCCCGCTCGTAAACTACATTCCGCACTTTTCATTTTTACTGCGTCTCATATCAAATAATACGAACTTTTCGACACAATATTTCACAACAAAAGTGTCCCATAAAATATCCTTCAAAAATCACCGAACGATAAGACAACGTATCATGGTAGTCCAATTAATATCCCTCAACGTAGAGCCGTTCCACTACTTTACCTTCCAATCTTGTGCATTGGAGCGAGCGCGTGAGGGAGTGTCCGCCGAGGTATATATACGCACTCGCGTGCATTAAATTAGAACAGTTATATATACTTACACACATAGGCACACACTCACGAGCAAGGACACGCGCGCTCGTGCTCGGGAAAGCAGTGATATCTTTCTATATGTCTTGGGCCCCCACTACTTTTGCTACGCGCTCCTACTTACAGGCGCGCGCGAGGAACGGACGCACGATTGAAAATCTTGGCGCGCTGTGAGCGCAGTGCTATTTCGCTCGTGGGCTCGATAATCTCTCCGATCGACCGGCGTGTCCTGGAGGTAAGGATACCAAAAATTATTTTTAGTACGAGTGAAGAACTTAGGTGTCATTTTTTGGGCTATGAGTTTTTCATTTAAAAATATAACTTTAATTTTGATATTTTAATATTTTATTTTAATTTACTCGAATGCTTGTCAGGGACAAAACTATTTGAAGATGTGGCAGCCGGTGTTACCCGTAACACTAGCTCTGGTGTTATTCCAATCGGTGCTGTGTCAGCATCAACCTCAAACTCCGCCAATCAAGCAGCATCGGTTCTCGTTCGGCAATAACGGGGCTCGATTTGCAGCTGCGAGCCAAAACAATTTAACGCCATTAGGGCCGGTCAATCAAAACCGCCTAGTGAGCGCACTGACTCAGCAATCGCAGACGGGACCGATCAACCAAAATCGTTTCCTCAATCAGCAGTCTCAATTGCCTATTAATCAAAATGGCTTTGTAAATACGCAAAATACACAACAGAATCAGCTGCCCATAAACCAGAATGGATTTTTCAATGCTCAAGCTCAAGCTCAACAAAGTCAATTGCCGATTAATCAGAATTCCAACTTCAATCCGCAACTGCAGTCGAGTCAACTGCCTGTGAACCAGAATGGTTTTATCAATCAACAAAGTCAGCTGCCGCTTAACCCGCAGCTTCAAAATCAGCAGGCACTTAATCCTCAACTTCAAAGTCAACAGCCGCTAAATCCTCTGCTTCCAAATCAGCAGTCGTTGAATCCTCAGCTTCAAAGCCAGCAAGCATTCAATCCTCAACTCCAAAATCAGCAGTCGCTCAATCCGCAACTTCAAAGTCAACTTCCAGTTAATCAAAATGCAAATCTCAACAATCAACAGAACCAATTACAGCCCTTCAACCAGAATACCAACTTTAACCCTCAACTTCAAGGACTACCGTTGAATCAAAATGCCAACTTTAATCCTCAAATTCAAGGTCAACCTTTGGGTCAGAACGCCAATTTCAACTCTCAACTTCCGCTAGGACAGCTTCCAGTCAACTCGCAGCTTCCACTTAATCAACTCCCAAACAATCCGCAGCTTCCAGTTGGTCAGTTCCCCATCAACCCGCAGTTACAACAGCGCCACCCCGTTGGTCAGAATGCCTTCGTCAGCTCGCTCTTCACCCCAACCCCCAAAACCACCGGCACCACTATTAACAGCAACAATGATTTCCCCAACAACGCCGATAACGACATACCTCAGCCTCTCGGCATCAACAGCGCGGAGTTCGCTGACTACGTGCGCCAAGCACCAGGAGTGGACGACCCGCAGAGCGCCCTCGAGACTGCCTTTCAGTGGCGCTACCTCGACTGGGTCTACCCAACAGTCCAGCGTACGGGAAAAAACTTCACTGTTGGCAATCCACTGTCTCAAGATGTAGCTATTGATAGAAAGGGGAGAGTTTTCGTTACCAGCCCTCAGTGGTTGGAGGGTGTTCCAGTGACGCTATCAATGATCACGGAGTTGACGAGCAAAGGCGGACCTATGCTCGTACCGTATCCTGACTCGACCTGGCATACGCCTGAGTGCAACAGTCTGGTGTCGGTGTTCAGAGTAGCGGTAAATATCAGTGATTAAAATTTTAAGTATAAGTGCTTTTTCAAAATGGAAGTGTTTATCAGCGTATGTCTGAAAGTATAATTCGTGAGTATTTTTGAAAATATTTGTTAAATTAGTACGTCAACTTTGGAGTCGATTCTCATTAGGCTTATTTGATAATTTTTGTTTATTATAATGGTAAATTATTGTTGGGATAGAACTCTAACTGTTACATAAATGCTCATTTCGTGGCACGGTATGTTCATGCAGGCCTTTTAATTAATGAAATATTTTTTTACTGCTGAATTCACTTATTCCATATTTCTTAATTGAAAGCAATTTTTACAGTCGTAAAAACGGTCGGGAAAAATTTCGACAGAACAATATAATTAACGAGAAAGCAATTTAACCGTCCAAAGTAAAATAGAGCCCAACGATATCAGCGATTCGCGTTTTTGCGTGACCACTGACCCGTTCCTACTGGCGTCGTTTACACAAAGTGGGCGTATACGGGTATGTGGGTACGTGTGTATATGTGTCCGTTTGCCCGCGATCGATTCGATTAGGGGACCAGTTCTTAATAATTGCATCATATACGCGGGCGCAGCAGAAAATCCGACTGGACTCTGATGCATTGCGTGCACATGCGCACGCGCATGTTAAGTCATATGGAAAAATTTTTCCGCTCCTGCGTAAATATATATATATATATATATATATATATGTATAGCTTAAATGGTCGTTATGGCTCTCACGTAATTATTATGCGCGTTCGTTATAATGCGCGAAAGAGAACGTTATGAATTATTTAATAACACCAATCTAGAATACTCGCAGTTTTCTAGAAGGATACATATGAGGCGTTTCACGTCAACTGCCCCAGCGCGGCGCGCGAGCGCTATATCGTGCTATATCCACCTCATGTT
>UXGD01007843.1:0-10350 GCA_900474315.1 Torymus auratus | reverse complement strand
TGGTTTTTTAGTGTTTCTGCAAAAATTACATTCTGCAATTGTAACTTTTCGGCAAACTTAGCTATCGGTATAATATACTCGGCATTTTTAGCTTTGGGCAAAAATATTTTCTAAAAACCTATCTCCACCCGAGAGAGAGAGAGGGAGAGAGAGTTTGTGCGGGAGGAATGAATTAGATTTTGCGTTTGATTTCATTTAGGAGCAATGATTTTTGTGGCGGGTGAATGAGAATTTTATGATAGCAAAAGTCTATGTAGTTATTCGTTATAAAGTGCACTTTTCGGGTGAAGGATTTTTCTCGTAATAAGACGTTTTTAAAGAATTGCAAACTAATTTTCAGGCATGTGTAACTCAATTTTATCAACAATGTTGAATTAAAAGATAATTTTTTATATTAAATTAGTAAACAGGAGAGAGAACATTAAGTCATTTTAAAATTTTAAAGATAAATTGTACTTTTCTGAAATCTTCTTTTACCTTTTTTAGGTATTTTAACTTCTATTCAAAGAAATTGAAGGCTTTATAAAGACTTTTTAAAATGCATATGTGTATTTAAAAAAACCTTTTATAAAATGACTTTCTATAAGCAAATAAAAAAAATGTATATAGTTATTAAGTTCACCCAAGCTATAACTTGACAACATCATTTCATTATTCCCTATACATAAACATTCTTTCACCCCTTTTCTTCTTCCCTCTCCCTCTCTTTCATCCATCACAAACCCCACCGCCCCTCTACTCCCGCAACACATATACTCGCACACCTTGATACCACGTACGCGTCTCTATACCTACACGCCATTCGACGGGCCGAGCGACAGCTTCGTCGAAGCGAGGCGCGAGCGTGGCGTTTAGAATTATGGGCTAATTAAATCGGCGACGAAGCCTATTAGCGCTTTCACGCAGCTCTCGCGCGAGCGCCGGCACTAATTACCGTACGCGCCGTCCGATTGCGCGACATTTGCGAGCAAGCACGAGCCTATAATTTTCGAGCCCGGGAGGAACGAACGAGCGGTTGATTTGTTCCCCGGGATGAGAGAGAGAGAGAGAGAGAGAGAGGGAGGGAGGGAAGGATTTAGGGAGGTGCGCGTGTACGCTTTAGCCAGGACCGACGCTTGATGAATTTTAGGGAAACCCGGGTGTAATGATGCGGACGGGAGTTGTACGGTAGGAGGATGCAAGAGGGCGTGATGTAACGTTGTCAGGGAACGATGTAAATGTATGTTTGTTTTCGTATTATTCGTAAAATAGTGCGAGATTGGTCATTTCTGTTATAAGCGAGTTTGTCACGAAATGTGAGCTTTTCTGCTGCATAATAGTGTAAAAAAAGTTCTTTTATCTTCAGCGTATGAGGTTGTCTGAAAAAATTATGTGTACCTAAAACTAATTTCAAGGAACAGGTAAACATCATACAATGAGAATAGGAACATGATATTCTAGCAATTGAGATAGAATGCTTTTAGGCTTTGATAGTATATTTAACATCTATTACGGGACTGCTTAAAAATACAACACTTTTGAACTTATTCTACTATGTTTAAGATTTTGAAAGAAACAAAAATTCGTGAATATTATAATATTCAATGTTATCATCATAACTTTTCTAAGTGAACTCACATAAAATCGATCTAACATTAATATCTAAGTCACAATAATGCTTTTTAAACATTAAGTTTTTATTTCACTTTGTACGCTGTTTAAAATATAATATAAGTTGAATCTAAATAGTAAATTTATCGCATAAATATATGAATCGCACACTGAGACAAAAATATTGTATATTTTCACATAAAAGTACTATAAAATATAGTGGTATTTGGCTACATTTATATATTTTACAGTATAGAAATAATAAAATTATGATATAGGTAGCTAGAAATGTGTTATTGGGTACTATATTATATAGTAAAATTTGTAATATCAAAGGATTTTATTCATAACAAAAAATCAACAACGTATTTATTGTTCGCTAAACTTTACATTCACTATTTTTACGTATACTATCCACTCTTATCCCGCAACTCTGGACACGCATACCCTACACACTTACACACCTACACAGACACAGAGACCATTTACCACTAAATACCCGAACGAACTATCGTCCGACCTATACGCTAATACCCGTGTGGCCTACAACCGAGATGGATCGTCGAGATCGACCGGCTCGCAACGACTCCGCTGAGCGCGCAGCTTTTCGCGAAATTTGTGTGTGTGTGCAATGCGCGTGGGCCGATTTCGGGCATCCCGATAACGTGCCGAGCGGCCCCGGATTGAGTTAAATCGATCGTTAAACTGCATCCCCGCGGCCGTCGAAAGAGAGCAGCTTCGGGGTACTTTAGGTGATTTGTCACCTCATGATTGGATTGTTGAGTGAATCATTTTGGGTAGTTAACGTCGGGGATTTTTCCTCGGTCCTACCCCGGAACACGAGTTAAAGTGAAATTAGTGGAAGAGGTCGTTTGATTTTGTTGAATGAATTGGTTTAATTGGATTCAAAAGAATGGTTTCGCAATGGAGTTAACTGGACTAGTGATTTAATTTCGAACGTGGTAATTATATGTGTGCCAATGAAAACTCTAAAAGTGATCGTATGATAGTAATGACTATGTTGTGTGTCATTTATATGAACAATAATAATGTGTATTAGAATTAAAATCACTTATTAATTTGGAATAACATTTTTAATTTGTTATTTTAGAACTGAAATCAAACTGCATAAAGTAATTATTAAAGCATTTTTTTGTCTACTCTTATCCAAATAATTTCTAAATTTTAACTTTATTTATGTATTCGTTAACAACAATACACTATATCAAGCCCCTAAAACAATTTTCCCAAAATAAAAAAATCACGAAACTACGAATAAAACTCGAAAAAAACTTTCCACCGCTTTAACAACAGCAATTCTACCACTACTCCGACTCGCCCTCCCGAAAAAAATCGAACTTTACTACCCCGCACGCTGGCCCGCCTCCCATGCACACAGCCCACTCGAACTAGAAGAGCGAGGCGTAAAACAGCGATAGTTACACACTCTCCAGCCGCTCGCTAGCTCTCTGCTGTATATATACCGCGGCAACGCGGTACCATCAAAATTGCACTCCATCGGGCCATAACAATTATTAGCGACGCGAGGCCTGAAAGTGGCACAATAATATGCATAGAGGGGAGCCTGCGCCATTTCCATTACATTAGCCTTCACGTTAACGCGCGCCTGCGCCCGCCAAACGATCCGGAAATAAACGCGCGTATAGAGGTATGTATATACGCGAGGAGAGACTTGACCGTCTGGAATCGCGCCAGACGTATGTGCGAGTGAGGGTGTGCGTGTATCTGTGTGGGTATGTGTATCGGCAGGTGATTATTCCCGGAGCTTTTGTGAGTGAGGGCAATGGACGAGGGCGAAGGGTTGGACGAGTGTACGGAATTGATTGGTTGATGAAGGAATGATAAAGGCGTTTATTGATTATCTTTGATAGGCTTATTGGTGCCCAAAGAATTTATTTTTGTGTTTTATTGAACACGATATGGTTTTTGTTAAAATGCTGTGTATTCATAAGTTTTTAAAAATTGAAGATTTGTAAATTTCGTTATGAATGTCGAAAGAATCGCAGTTCGTAATGGGTAAAGTACTTTATAAATTTAACTATTTGCCAATTATATGCAAGGGATAGACTCGTCATTTTCGAAAATTCATCATCTAAAATAACCATTTCTTTCTTTTATAAAACTTTCTGAAAATGCTATAATATTTACTACATCAAACGCTAACTTTTACACAACAATATGAGATTTTTCTTATCCAATTCTTCTTCATGTACATTATACCAATCAGAAAAAAACAAGTATGCTTATCGCATGACACTTAACATTGAGCAATAAAAAATCTACACCCTCTACACACCCCGAGCGCTTCTCCCCTCCTACACTCCCTCCTAACATCCCATTCTCATCGTTACAGACTCATTTCAAACAGCAACAGAACCGGGCTATCGAAACCTCCTTTCCCCCGAAAGAAAGAAAAACACGCGCATAACGAGCGGCACGTTCGAACGTTGTTTTTAACTTTTACGCGCGCTCGTTAGGCCAATGGGCCGAGCCTACGTTTACTTACGGCTCGTTATAACGCGGAAATCTGCTCCCTCTCTCTCTCTTCTCGTTTACATGGCGCCGATGCGCATCTCTGCGCGCTTTTGTGTTTCGACGATTCCGCGAACGATGGGGCAGCCTTCGTTGCGTGGGATGTTATGGTGGGCGGTAAGAAGAGGCCGATGCGTTTATCGGCGATTGTACAGTTTTTCGGCGATGTTTGCTTCTGTTTTAGTGTGTTTGAAAAAAGCGGGAAAGGGCTATGTAATAGCCGATAAGGGGAGGTTTCAGGATTCCTAAGTAGTCGCTAAAGTTTCATATGGTCGTTATATTATCAGGAAAAGGTAGGGGGATAATTGAAGTTTCCCATGTTTGTACGAAATAAAGAGCAACAAACTGGAAATTATCATATAACTAGGTTTATAATAGACGATTCTAGTAATGCTTTGGTTTTATTTTTCGTTATTCGTAGATATGTCTCTACAACAACAAATGCATATTGACAAGTAGAAAAAAGAAATATTTATCCCATAGCAGTATATAAACATAATCATATAAATATGTGGATTTTGCAGAACTCTTGTACGTGAATTATAACGGCATGACATTATACTTGCACACGAAGGCCTCTGATAATACCTACATTCATGCATGTATGAATCTCGTGGGAATCTTATGACAATTGCATTTATGAATCCCACGAGATTATTCATGCATTGGTGTACCATATAAAACTTCAACGAATGAAATATTAAAATACATACAGCTACGTCACATAAAAAGTTTTACAACAGATAGATATTCATCATAATTAATATTTCGAGATGTATACAAATAATGTATTTTTAATATTTAAATAATGTTGCATAATTTGAATTTAATTTTTTTAAATGAATCAATTTGTACAAGACATTTGTATTTAAGAAAAAAAGATTCTAACATGACATATAAGAAGTTTTGTAATTGCTTGTATCTTTGATTCTGAAATCCTTAGGTTAAATATCTTTGATTAGAATGACGCTAAACTTTAGTTTTATTAAATATCAACAACCCTTGACATATTCTTCGCTGTGATCAGATTAACAAGAAAAATAATTATTAAAAACTAATACATCTATATCATATATTCTAGTCTCTAGTGCCACCACCAAAAGTAAGAACAGAAAATTTACTTCTTCTAAGCAAAGCCTATTCATCCTACGAAACCCCTCACACTTCTCTCCCTCTTTCTTTCTTTCTCTCGCACGCGCGAGGGAGAATTAAATTCTCGTACTCCATTACGCGTCCGCTGCAAGTCCGCCTGCCGCTGGCGCTCGCTCTTCCTTCCTCCAAACAACGAGTGGGCGCGAAAATTTTTTCTTTCCTCCCTTCCTTTGCCCGACAAAGCAAAAGCCAGCGAGATAAGTAAAAGACGCCGCGCGGTACCGCTGAGGAGACAAATAGTGGGAAAAGCTGGCGGGCCGCCACGGCGATTTATTTATTTTTCCCGGCCACGGAAATATAAGGCGCGGCTAGGCAAACAGGGGCAAAGGGGGAAGAGAAAGCAAGCAAAAACATTTTATTACGCGATTAAGCCCCTGGGTGACGACGATATTTTAGGAGACGATAAAAACTCCGCAGACGCCATTTACAGCGCGCGAGCGCGTGCGAAAGAAGCCGCGAGAGGGAAATTTTTAATGGCGCTAGGTGAGGTGCTGGTGCGGCACAAAAAATTTATAAATTTCAGTGGTTGGGGTTGGGGGGAAGGTGTTTATGGTGTATGCAATGAGGAGACACTTAAAGTCGAGTGTATACGTGAAGAGTTTGTTAATTTGTTTTGATATTTTGACTTGTAGGAAATCATTAATAACGCGAAGATATCATATTTTTAATTGGAAACTGTTCAAGTATGTTATTCTTTAGAAAAATCGATGTAGTAAGTACGAAAAGAACTTTGAATTTTGAAAATTGAGCGCTTCAGTTTTAAACGTTATTATAATAAAAGAATAAACTAATTTCTTCATATAATAAAACGTTTGACAATCTTTTCTAGAAAATAATTAATTAAATATAAGAATGCATTTTTAGTCTGTTGCAGAATATAAAAATTATTCATTACATTAAATCAAATTGTTATATTCTTATGATTAAGCTTTAAAATAAATTTATATATTAGTATGGAAATTTGTGCTAAAGATGACATGGAAATATTGAATTTTCCACATAATTATGACACGTCAATCCAGTAAGAACTAACACACTATCAAAGTTACATCACATTATTTCATCGTTCTTCGTACAAATCGCATCTAAAATTCGCCGAAACAAATCGCGCCCCTTACAGGCGCAGATACCTTTAAACCTCCTTCTCGCTCGGCCGAAGGTATGGATTTCCTTGCAAAGCGACGAGTCCCCGCGGCATCCTTAGAATCCATAACCGGCGTGCGCTTGTCGCGATCGAGGTCAGTCCTCTCCTCTCTCGCGCCTAATTCCCCGGGCGACTTTGCCTCCTCTCTCTATACATATACTCGCGAGCGAGGCATATCCAGGTGGCTCTCATGAAACATTTATTCCGCCGCGAGGATATACACTCGCGCCAAGTACAAAGTTCCGGGCACGTGTGTGTGTGTATGTTTGTATATGTCTTCGCGTGTGACCGGAATAACCGGCGCGGTTATATCTCGTGGCGTTGATCATTTTTATGGGCGCGGAGAGTTGCCGGGGAGTTTGGAGAGAGGTGCGGCTGTTCTTTATCATCGGCAATTCTGATTTGTTGCTCTGCATGTGGTATATATACTTCGCCTCTGGTGTACGCTGTAGTTGTTTCGAAGGTTTGTTAAAAGAGAACTGTGTTCTATACAGTTCGTAAGGATATTCGGTTTGATTTTGGAACATCTGAAATATTACTAAAAGTAGCGAAATTTATTTTCATCAAATAATATGGAACGGTTTAAAAAATTGTTGCATCTTGTGATGAATTATGATATCGAGCTTTCTGTTTTACAAAAATAATAGAATATTTGTTACACAAATTAAAGATAATAATTGTAGAATATATATACTTGAAACATCGCAATATCAGGTAGTACACGATACCATATCAGCTTCGACTATCCCACAAGACTAATAATTAAGGTTTTCTCCATATTAAACAACACAAAATATTATATCGAGCAAATTAAAATGCTAAATAACCAGGACCGTATCACACGCGCACCGATAAACATTATTACAACTCCGTTTCCCAATCCCATTTATATTTTTCGATAATTCGACCGCGCGCACTTTATAAAGCATCTCTTTAAAAATTCCGAGCGAGATACGCGATGGGCAATCCAATCGCCAGGAGGACCATAAAGTCATTCAAAAAACGGCGAAACCAATCCCGCCCCCCGCCCGATAAGCCGGATCGCTTCGGTCGTCGAATACCTCTGATAGAGAGAGAGAGAGAGGGAGGGAGGGAGAGAGAGAAAAAGAGAGAGAGATGAAGAGAGAGAGAGAGCGAGAGACAACAACGGGGAATTCCCGCAACGGCACTAAAGAACCGCGGCCGCGCCGTCGAAATATTCTTCCCGCTTCCTCCCTCGAAATAAAAAAAAATATATATATAATATCTGTATATGTATATCCAGTGACCTGCCGCCGTCAGAGAAGCGAAACGAATCGCCCGAAAGTCCCACCAATAACATATATAAATCCCGGGCGCTCGCGCGTTATCGCGCATACGTATAGTATCTCGCGCACACGCTCGCGAAATTTATTGGCCGAATATTATCGAGCGCCGATTATCGCGATAGCATCGCGTGCGTTGCCCCCCCCCCCTTCCCAGCCACTATCGTCGTATAGTCGTCGATGGTCTCCGCGGTGTATGTTTAAAAGCGTATTATTTATAGTGTACTCTGCGTATATGTCTGTGTTTGTATATACATCGGCATTACAGGGCATTTTTCACTTGTAGCCGGAAATTTATCGTTAAGTGCGCACGCGCGCGCACATTAGCCCTCTGGAGTGGGTGGCGGGAGGGGCTTAAAACAGCGTGTTTTATCAGCGAGAATTTATGAAAAATAGCCGGTGAGCAGGGGGTGCATTGCGCTCACGATGTAATTATAAAAATTGAACGGTTTTTATTAGGCCGATGATACGGAGGTACGCTTTTTGCTCGCGTGGTAATTGATTTAATATGGCTTTTTGAAAATTGATATAACGCGGTTATTTGGGGTCGTGGGTCGATGATGATTAAAAGTTTTTAACGGAAATTAAATGATTTTTAAAGCATTATTTATCGGTATAATTTTACCAAGTAATTACGGCATTTCAGAAATTTAATAGAATTTCGGGAAATATTCGATGCACTGTGTTGTCCACGTATTATGTTGGTAAGTGTAATTTGTTATGATATTTTTTTTATGTATAAATGAGAATGGTTAGTTATGTTAATTATTATAGACATTTTTATTAAATTCGTATCTCGACGTACAAAAGATCATAAATGAGAATATATTCTATACCTCACATGGCGTTAGAAACTTAGTTTTAAAAGTTTCATTTCTACTTTTATAAAACTTACTTCAGAAAAAGTAAAATGATATTGTTGTGCACAAAATGTATAAAAAGTACAGCCCAATGCATAAATTTTCCCTTTTTAATCTAGACTTAGCAGCACGCCCAATCCCTCGGAGCGAATAACTTTCTTTCTCTCTTATTCGCTCCTTCTATCGCGCACTCGCCTCCCCCGGAATAATAAAACTAATATCGCGCAGATGAAGAGGCAGAAGGCGATGATAGAACCGAAGAAAAAACCAGCTCACATCCGACTATATAAGGAAGTCGCTCTAAGACGAGAGAGAACTCGAGAGATCCTCCCCTTCGCGCGTACGCGCTATCGCCGGAGATCACGCTAATCTCGCGCGCGCGAGCCTGCTGATCCTCAAGCGCGCGACTCCTTTCTAACGACTTCTCCTCTCGCTCTCTCTCCCGCGCCGCCTTTTCCGTCGCGCGCTAATGCGGCTTTTATACGCCCGCGTAATTATCCGATAAGCGCGTCCCCGGGATATAAGACGACGACGACGACGGCCGGCGGTGGTGCGTGTTGTATCAAGCGCAAAGACAATTACGATCGGCCTCTCGCCAATTTCTCGCGAAACAAAAGCGTCTCTTTCTCGATTTCGCTCATTCTTTTCTTCTGGAGCGGAGATGTGTGGAAGACGGAGGGATTCTTATGTGACGCGCGCTCTCGCGCGAGATGAGCTTTCTCCCCCTCGTGTCTAATTTAAAGCCAATATTGTAGCGAATCCGTGGGATTGACTCTGAGATTGCCTCGCGAAATAAAATTAAACGAGAGAGATCTGAGAGCGGATGTGTGTGCGATTGTGCGATGAATCGGGTGGTGTGAGACTCGTTCGATAGAATTCATAATTGGAATGTGAGGCAAGAGGGAAGGTTATTAATTTAGTGATAATAGGGAGGATTAGATCAATCGACTTACGTGGAAGATGTGAAAGACAATTATTAGAGAAAATGTATTATGCAGTGTAAATAATATGCGAAAAGTCGGGTTCGAATTCACAGATCTGGGATTTTAGCCCAGTGCTCTGACCACTGAGCTATTGTCGCGAGGCTTGCTCGAAAGTTCGTTGTCACACGATAACAAGAGTAAAAATCAACCCGTCGACCTGAAATTTGGTACAAATACAGCTTGTTTTACATGTTGAAACTGAGATCGTTGTCCAAAAAAATCCGAACATCATGACCGAAAATATATTTCTTCGAGAATATTTGGTTTATCAATGCCAAATTTTAAGTACTCATTACAATATTGAGTCAAAATTTGAATAGATTATAGCTTCTTTTTTTTGAGTAAGTAGTGGTTTTCGTACCATGGACGTAACAAAGATATACGCCCGCAATCCAAACATTATTTTTCATCATAATGGCATAAAGTATTCATTTTACGCCAGTATTGTGGGCTCAAAATAGAAGTGCGTTCACGCGCACAAAGCATATATAAAAAAAGGTTGGAAAATTTAGTTTCTGCTAGTTAAATAGTGATTGTTGGTCCCGAGGGCCAGCGGAATAAATACAGTAGTCTCAGGAAGCTAAGTGCCAATGTACCGGTAGCGGTTTAAAAAAAAGTTATAAATAAAATAAAAGTTTAATAGTACATTATGTAATAAGGGAGAAGCTCTTGATTCCCGCGTGTGGATTCACTGCCCGAGGGAATCATCGACTTTTCTCTCGAGTTACATATAGTACTTTATTCCCATCTCAACTGTGGCCACT
>UXGD01007842.1:0-10352 GCA_900474315.1 Torymus auratus | reverse complement strand
GAATCCCCAAGATATGTCCCATAGCTTTTTCCAACATGTTTCCCATGTCTTGCCCACATTCTCGATTTTTGCGCGGGAAATTGAGATTAATTTTATTTTCTAGTTCAATATTTTCAAACTAGTTTTTAAATCTAAATCGACGTAAAATAAAAAAGCTTGGTATTCTTTGTCCAAATCTTTTAAATTCACTTTGAACTTGTTTATTAATAAGCGTCAATTACAGTCATTTATAAAAACATATAAGAAAGTGTCATAAGTTGGCACGCTCATTAGCTTATTACCGAAACTCATTTTATTTTCACATCCTCATCACGAATACTGAACGACTGTACGTCATACCATCACGTTACATATACTTAAAAAACAATATTAAAACTAAGAAACACCATATTATCCTACTCCTTACCTCCTGCCCCATTAATTTCGCCTCGCTTAGAAAACCCTCTCCTCCCCCTTTGCAATCGAGGTCCAGCCGTAAAAATGACAAATAAGCCGCGTCTCTCGCCCGTATTTATAGACCCCCCCTCTTCTACCCGCGCATCGGCGCTTTCAGCGTTCGCGCGCGGCCACACCGATATATGATCCATCGAGCGCGCGCTCGGCAATAGTAGCACACCCCCGCCCTTCGAAGTCGTGATAAATGACGCGAGATTTACGAGTGGACCGTGCCGCGCGGATACGTGTGTATAGGCCCACGGCAGAGGGATCCGGACGTGTGTAGAAGCGGCGCGCACAAAACGAGGTGGAACGCGAGCTAGGTATATACACACGTAAACCGCGGGAACTCTCGAGAGCGCGCGGGCGCTCCGGACGAGGCCATTCGTTCAGGCTGCCGGGCCACCGCAAATTGAGCAGTTTGTTTCGCGAGCGGCGGAGAGAGAGAGGAAGGAAATGACCGCTACGTCGTGTAGTAGCCCTGCTATATGTGTGCTGCTGCAGCGTCGAGAGGAATTCTGTCCGTGTTTTTTCTGGGGGCCGTAAGTTTTGCCTCTCGATTAGAGCGAGGTTGCGGGTAATCAGTTTATTGTTTAAGCTGCGGCGGCTGGGCTCTTTTTATGGATAGTAAAAAGTCGAGGTGTTCGAGCCGCTCGAAAATGTGTTAATAACCAGCGCGGCGCGTTTACACGGCTCTCGGGAAATTCCCTGAGGGGAAAAGCCCGGCCGGCGAATAGAATATGTATTTGCTCGCTGGTTAGATTTAATAACTCGCGCCAATTCGCGCCGTAGCTAGTCTGTCGTTTAACGTCCGCCTTTTCGCTTCTTTATACGTCTAAAACGTGTGTGCAACAGAACGCGTTGTTTCTAATACTCGCGTGATATTCAAATTTCGAAAAATTCTATGACACAAACCGAATGTAATATTAAAAAATCCTTCTTTCGAGAAACGTGACGCACGCTGCTGGCAGCGTCCCGACGGTATTACACGAAATTCGCGACACACGACGGCGCGTCGTCCTTGTTCCGTACAAAATTATCCGCCTACCTCCTTTCGGCTCTTATAAAAGTAAACAAAGAATCTGTCCTATTTTTGCAACTTTAAACTGGCGACCGAATCTGCGACAACTCAAACAATCCTATATACATCCCCGCGGCAAAGTCCAAGAAGAAAAAAAAACAATGCCAAGCCCTAGTTTCCACTATACACTTCTCCATGTACATATATATATATCACACGCCTTATCTCACTCGCGCGTCCGAGTAGAATATTTGCTCCTCGTTACTTCCGCGCGGGGAAAAACTTCCCGCGCGCTTATTGAATGCTCTCCGAGGTCGCGCAGAGCCTCGGGATTCCTCGCACGTCGTGGATACACAGCTCTATGTGTGTTAGAGTGAGAGAGGGAGAGCCAATCTTGACGGGACGCGGGATCCCGCGGGAGTACGACGGCGGCGTGACGTTTATCCCGCCCCGGCGCGTTCGCACGAAGCAGAAGCTTCTCCCGCGTGAAACACGCTAAATTATGTCGAGTGCGAGCGTATCTCCGCGTGTCTCTTATCCTTAACAACGCGCCTTGTGTTCCTTATTTATTTCCATCTTCGTTATTCGCGCAGCGACGGCTCAGAGCACACCCACACACACGTGCACTATACAGCAAAGTCTCGTAAAAATTTCAGCGGGCCCGGTAATCGAGAGGCATCGCGCAATCTATCGAACTTTCCCGAGGAGCGCCGTTCTTTCTCGTTCGCGGCCCCCTTGTTCTCTCCCTGAAAATAGACTTTATCAAAGCCCTAATGAGAATTCGGCCCCTTCCACCTCCGCGTCGCTTATACCTTCTTCTTTGATCTCTCCCCCGCCCCTCCGCCTTTCTCTCTCTCTCTTGGGGAGCGTAGAAGAAGAAGTGAATTTCCCGTTGCACATTTGAATTCCTTCTCTCTCTCTTCCACGTCAAAGAAGGGAGCTGCTGCTGCTGCTACCCTCAAAGGGAGTGAGAGAGAGCTTCCGAAAGAGGCGCGAAAACTCTCGCGTGCCGCCCGGCTACTACACACAGCTCACTTTTTTCTTCCTTTCTCTCTCTCTCACACACAGACGCGCACACACTCGCAGCTTTCTAGATAGAGCTGTTCGCCCACGCTCTAATTACAGCCCGACCGCCGCTGCTTCCTTCTCTTCTTTTTTCACGCGACTACCGCTCGTTTAACCTCCGCTTATCGGTACCGCCGCCACCGCGCGCGGCTATTACTACGATTGTGTGTATAGTACACACGCACACACAGAGGGTAAGAGAGAGCTGTATCATCGTCCGTCGGTGGAGAGGAGGGAAAAGAACGACGACGACGATCGTCGGATAATTGGCTGCTGCTGCTGCTACTGCCGCCTGGAAAAACTCTCGAGGACTGGTGTATGAGAGAGAGATCCGCGAGTCAAGATTACACCAGCGGCGCGTCGGGTCAATTAATTTTTACCTCCCACCCTTGGCTTCGCCTCCTGCGCGGGACTCCTACGATAGCGCAGTAGTCGATGCCGCCGGCGCGGATTAAGTCGCAGAGAGAGAGAGCTACGGCCGGATCGTAAATCAAAAGCTCTCGAGAGCTTGCGCCGTAGATAATAACCATTTTGCCCTCCCCTACTGCACAGCCTCCTTATACATCTATATATACCTCCCCTACCCCTGGCGAAGAGGCCCTTCGCGTTCAATTAATTTTCGAGCGTAAAACGCAAATTGAGGAATACCGTGCGCCTGTCTCTTCTTCTTCCTTTTTTTTATACATCCACCCCCTATATCCCTGTCAATCAATTAGTCCATTGTTCTTCGCGTGCTGCGCTCGCAGACTCTACAGGCTCTCGAGTCTACACACTGCACTGCGTGTGCTCGTTCAAGAGGCGCGCGGTACTCTCGTCGGGTCGTCGCTCGCCTCCTAGACGACGCGACTCAGCCCTTCCTTCCTCCTCCTCAACCGCGCGACGACATCGAGAGGCGGCTGAGAGTGACGTGCACAATTCACCCTCTCCTCTTTTATTCCCCACACGCGCACGTATACTTCTCTCTCGTCGCGCGTTATTCTCGTTCCCTCACACACACACATATTTGTAAAATATATATATATCACGTCGTTAGGCCATAAATAATATTTCCGCTGACTCGGACTTATACCGTGGATTATGCGATCGCTCGAAGAGAAAAAAAGGCGCTCAGCGAGGGTGAGGTATAATATACATCGCGCGCACCCTCTTAATAGAGCCTCCACACACGGTGAGATTTATCGCGCCGGAGGCGCCTGCGCGTCTTGTGCCGAGGAAACGAGCGAGTTTCCGCGTGTATAAGGTGTACATGTGTGTATATGCACACGTACATGTATATATACGCGGGAGAGGAGCGTTTTCACCGGGATAATGTGTAGAAGCGCGCCGCGACCTTTGGTGAATCGGAGAAAGCGGCCAGCAGCAACGGCGCGAGAGGTATATAACGTGTGGAAGGATTTTTCTTTGTGGTTCCGGAGGAGAAAGGAAGAGCGTCATCGTGTGTTGCTGTGGTCATGAATTTACGACATCAGCTCTCGTGTTATAAGTTTTTCGTAGTTTTCGTGTTGTTTTTTTAAATCTTGATAATATTAGATATCGCACGAAATAAAGGAGGAGAGAGCATGAGCCAGTTACGGATTTAACAAAGGATCAATATATTCCCCCGACGTTCATCCGATTACGCTGATAGCTGTATTTCATTTGTAAATCTTTGAGAGCGAAGCAGAAATATCGTTCATCCGCACAGTGCGCAATATAGGGTATATATACAAAATCGTGTCTGACGGATGAAGCGTTGTTATATTCTCGCACGCGGCAGTATCAGCGCGCGCCGCATTTGTATATACCTACCAAGATTTCCGTGTCCTCTGGAACTCGGGAAATAATTGATGGATGGCAATTATACACGGCCAATCGAGTTAAAATCTGAATCATGTGAACGAGTGTCTGAAGAGTTTATTTCAGTGCTTTTATAATCGTGAGAGACAATTACAGGAACTCAATATGTCACTAAAGAGTTTTAAAGCTTGTAAAGAGCGCTCTCTTTGTTATATAATATTATATAGAATTCGCTAAGAATCCATCTCTCGTTTACATTTTAAAACTACTTTACCAATTCTCTCGAGGATCCTTCCCGAACCAATCCCACCACGTTTTTCCCCAATAACAAAAGACACACCAACCCCGAGATTACTCTTCTCCCACGTACAACCCTAAGAATCGCTCTCAGTTCCAAGGCTCCATTCATCATATCACATCCCGCGTTCCGTTCTTGATCCCTATATACATCCAAGACCTCGAAACAACCGCATCCGCGGCACCATCAATCCACGACCATATATATAGCGACAACCTACATACTATTCTACATACTTCCATGCAAAAACGAGAGACGACGACGACGACTGCCCCTGAGGGAGAGGACAGTGCTCGGCGATAGCGCATATCAAGCAGCTCGCAGGCACACCACCGCGAGATTAATGGCGGCGACGGCGGAGGGTATATAAGGCGATTACGATTACGCGCGTCGCCGGCCATCGACGTCTTATGTCCGGCGTCTATATACACACACGCGAAGGAGGAGGAAACGTTATGTAATATATATAGATGTATATAGGAGAGTGAGAGAGATGTGTCTCTTGGGCAAGGCAAGCGCGTTGCGCACGTACGCGCAGTGTGCAGCGAGGATAAACGAGCGAGCAGCGCGCGGCATTAGGCCACGTGCCCGGACTCCCGGCCAAATTAAGTCCTGGGCTTTCTCTCTCTTGTGTTTCTTCTTTTCCTTCCCCCCGAACTATCTGCTGTGCTAGAGGAGGAGCAGAGAGAAACTTTTTTCCAGCGTCGTGATTTCGCTTCCTTATCGGGATTTTCGCGATAAATCCCGGCTATGACCGCGACGCTAACGAAGCTGCATGCAGTGCGCGAGGTATATAATATCGACGACGACGAATATAATGCGCCGCCGCTCGTTTTTCTTCGCGCGGATGCACTTTCGCCACGGCGTGTGTGTATTTATACTGTCTTGTGTGCTGCTTCCTGGCGCTGCTGGTAGTTGTAGTACAATGCGGCGAGGGAGAGAGGATGACAAGGATGCTATGTGTGTGGGTTTTGAAAAATTTTCTCTGCCGGTCGCTGCTCGGAATTGCTTTCCTTTCTCCAAGAGAGAGAAGTTTCACCGGCTGGATGGGAGGAGGATACGCGCGTGCGGTCTTTTTTGCGCTATACGGTGTAAATCATATCGGGGGTTTACGTAAGGTTTTCGGTTCCCGAAAGAGAAATGGCTTTCGAGCGAAGAAGAGCGTGCGGGTCAGATAAATATGTTTAGTTTTAGAGTGTGGAGGGAAAGCTTGGTTAGATTTGCGATAATTTTCTAGACTTGAGGATATTGAACGAATGCTACTCGGTTTTTAATATAGAGGATATTTTATATCTCTGGCAAAGAAAAGTTAATATCAGGGTTGAAAGGATTCGTTAGTGTATTGATTTTTGTACTGGAAAAACAAAGGTAATATTTGGCGAGGAAAGCGAGTTAGTCGTTCGTTATGTGAATTTTCCCGTTCCGTATGTTTTTAATAGAAACTACCACTTTTAAAATAGCAGAGAGAACGAATGAAATACAACAAATTGTTTTGTATTACGTTTTGCACTCTCTCTCTCTTTCTCACTTAACATGATATTTCCGACTAATTTTCAGAGCGCAAAACTTTCAACATTTCATTGTGTTTTGTTTACACTAATTATCAACGTAACTCGAGAAGTTTTTAGTATACGCTTGCCGCAAATTTTTGTCGTGGATAAGAGCGCAAGGCGTGGCTAACCAGATAATACGAGGCACTTTGAGCTCGCTTACTTTGCCTCGTTCTAAACAGGCAAAAAGCACGTGTAATGGCCGTAATTACGCGTCTTACGTGTATGTGTGGGTGAATTTTGTTGATAACTTATTTTACGAGAAACGGGACCAGTTATTTTCGGGATAATTGTTAAAAAGGAAATTGAAAGAATAGAAAATGATAATTGCGTGCTTTCGCGCAGCTGCGCCCGCTAATGCTGCTTTAGAATTTTAATCCGTGACCCGACGCGTATTTTGCATCAATTTTTCATTAATTTTTATAGGACGTCGTTTAGCCGTAATTCAAAGCAATTACCTTATTCAGTTCAAATCGACCGCATTATCAATTTTTAGACACCCATTAAGCCGTAAATTAAGTACATCAAACGTACATTTAGCATTAAGTTCCTTTGTTAAAAATTAACGATATTTTATAGTTAGTGTGCGATCAAGTATATAGCAATAACACAATGTACCTAAAAAGTATTACTATAGTTGTTAAATTAGCAATGTTGTTAAATGTAAATGCCAAAATTTACTTTAAATTGGTGCATAATTATCAAATAAAAGCAGAATATCGTTCTTAGCCATAAAATTAGCTGATAAATAGGTAATTTACGGTAAACATATCTATACCAGTTTTCGCACAATAATAACACCCCTAGCAATTGTTTATCGCTCGATAAACTCTCAATAATTACAGAATTTAAGGAAGTTCTCTACCAGCTATACAATAAAAATTAATAAACTTCTCAATTTTTATTTATTCACGAGGTTAATACTTCATTAAACCGATTGCATAAATAAACTTTCACCCAAATAATTATACATTCAAATTAAAAAATTCAATTCATCTTAATTATCAATAAAAATTCCCACCAAGAAGCTGATTTGATTAATTTTTTTTAGGTTAAGTGTACCTTTTTTGTATTCATTAATTTATTTATCAGTGTCACAGACTCTATAAATAAATATATTGAAGGGTGTTAAATAATTATTGAAAATTCTTGTATGAAGTCAAAATTTTCGTCCCACTATTTAGCGTTAATTTTTGAAATATTATGAGTCAAAGAGCAAACAAGTATGATTTCCCGTAAGAACCCGTGGTAAAACCATAAAAAATGAAGACATTATTTTCTCGCTTCAAAAGTAGGGTAGTTTTCTAAAATTTAAACTGAAGCTGTTTTATACTCTAATCTAGCTATTTTCAAAGTTTCATTAAATTTTTAGCTTTATTTCTACTTAATACCCCAGAACCTCCTTAAGTATACCGTTTTCAAATCATCAATACCTTCACTCCCCCTCGCCCGAAATGCTTTTTTATCGACGCGCTCCTTTACAATTCAATCACTTCGCAAGCTCCCCAAACGTATTTCATTTCCAAAACGGCATGTATAGCACTGCAGCGACGCTCCGTATATAACCATCGCTCGCAGCGAGAAAAACTTCCTACGCAGGCACTTTCATAATACCCCTATATACCCCTGCGCCCGATAAATTCCAATGCAAAGGAACTTTTGCCTCTGTATATATACGTATGCCGTATATAAAACAGAAAGCTGGCGACTGTCCATTACTCGTTACCTATACTCTCCCTCTTCCCATATATCTATGCGCGGCGCACGTACGCGATGAAAAGTCTCGTCAAGCGCAAAGTTTTTTCCCGTCCCCACTCTCGCTCCTATCCTATATCAAACGGTTCTTCCGTTCGCCCGTCCGTCCGTCCTCTCTCGCGAATTTGCTGATCCAGCTGCCGAAAATCGCAATCTTGCTGATCGGGCGAGGAGCGCGTATACATATATATACATACCCGCGCAGAAAAATCTCCCCGGCGGAAATTCGATAAAGGCCGAGAGACGCGGCGCGCGAACGAGGGATAAATTTCAATGACGCCTTTGGTCACATTGTGAGAAAGAGAGAGAGAGAGAGAAACCTGCCGTTTGTTCTCGCGCCAGCGCCACGAGGGAATTCTCTAGCTCGGCGCTGCTTTTCCGATAATCCGAGACTTGGTCCTCGCGCGCGTCGTCGCCTTCGCGCACAAATACAATTAGGCAAGAGAGAGAGTCTCGCGCGATACAGAGCTGCAAAAGAGATATTTGCATTGAAATCCGAGATATTTTGAACAAAAAAAATCAAAACAAAATCAACACGCTGACGAGGTAAATTAAGAGGAGGCGAATATTCGCGTGCACATGTATATGTATGATGTGTGTTTGTAACGGATCCGAGGCGCTGGAAAAAGTTTTATACATTAAACTAGCAAGTTACGCGGGCGGAAAAAATTCCGTATAATGCGCGAGAGGAGAGCAACTTTCGCGAGCGTACGGAGCAGTTGTGGAAAGGGTATATATATACACACACATACTGTGTGCACGGTCGTTTGTAAAATTTCGTATATACCGAGCGCCCCGGCTTTCGAGTTCGAGTCTGAGCGCCGACTTCTTTTAACGGGCCGCGCGCGTGTATAATGTTGCTGCGCTAACTTTTTCGATGATTTCTATGAAACCTTATTCTCCCGTCTACAACGTTATTTTTCACCTAAAAAAACCATCAGAGAATCGATCAGCCTTTATACTCAACAGCTACGTCCCTCCCTCAGCACGATTAATATAATAATATCGTGACATAATTGCAGCCCGATATATATACTCTCCACCTCATTCGAAGCGAGGCAATAGCACTCGTATAAACGTCAACGCTTGCACATCACAGCTTACAATTTATATGTCGCTCGGTGAATATAAACAAGGAAAAAGCTTGCCCCGCTAATTTACGATCGTTTTTATCATTTTTTCTCCTCGATTCGCTGGAATCATCGTTACAACCCATCATAAACTCTCTGCAACCGGCTTAATACACCTCGTTATTAAAGATCGGCTGGAAAGCGCCATTAGCAAATATAGCGTAACGCCGCTGGGGAAAAATATTATCCCGCGTTCGCATCAATCAAGAGCTCTTCACCCCCTTACAGCGCGCGAGCCGAAATTAAGGCTCGCAACTGCGCGACTCGCATTGCTTGCCGTCTGCCGCGGCGGCGATGACGTCGCTGCTCTCGCTCGCTCACGTACACGATCGTTTAATAGCTCGCTCACTCTCGGCTGCGCGCCACTGCGCGTATATATACGCTTTCTCTCTCACTCACGGCAAATGGAAATTCAATTGCGAAATAATGAAAAATCGCACGCGCGCTTGTAATCGAATTCGCGTCAGGCGGCTGCTGCTGCTACTCTCGAGCATTCAAAACGCATTGAAAAGCTCCAGCCAGCCAGCGCGTTCGTTCGCTCGCTCGCTAGCTCGCAAAAAAAGAATAATATCGCGCTCGCTCCGTTGACGTATATATACGTACGTACGTATACGAAGGGGAGGGCGAATAAATCATTTTCATTGATTTCTAACGTTTTAATCTTCTTTTTGTTGCAGAGAGAAAGAGGGAGAGAGAGAGGAAGTACCGGGGGGGTTGAAGTACGAGAATCGTCCATTAACGTCACAAACGAGCGGACTGGATTTTACAACCCTGTACTTGAAAGGTAATGGCGGATTAAATATTTAACTCCGAACGGCCGACGTTGTATATATATACGTATAAAAGGTGTAGAGAGAGAACATTGAGAAAAATCGTTTTAAGAGAAAGAGAGAACGTAAAATTTTCCCAACCGGCTGTGGGGCTAGGCCAAAGCGGCTAGTAAGTAGTAAAGGTCCTTTGGTGCAGTTGGTATGAGTAGTAAAAGAACTACTGTTGTTATACGGGGTGGAGGAGTTGTTTTGTCGGTAACGAGGCTATTGGTATGACTGCGAGAGTTTCAAGTTGGAGGTCCTAATTGATTGTAAGTTTTGTGTTGTGCTGAAATCACTGCTGATGTGAAATGTTTAAGTAAGCGAGTAACGCCGCGGATAATATTTTAAATTAATAATGTAGATGAACGCTGCCGACACTTTGGTACCGACTCGAATATGTTTCAATGTATACCCGCGCAAAAATCGAGAATGTGGACAAGACATGGGAAACATGTTGGAAAAAGCTACGGGACATATCTTGGGGATTCAATTTACCAATATCATGCGGTC
>UXGD01007841.1:0-10353 GCA_900474315.1 Torymus auratus | reverse complement strand
AGTGACCAGAACTTTAGTTTTTTTTAGCGTTAGGGTCTAATATTGCAGCTTTCTTCATATTTCTATATCCAAAAACCTGTTCCAAAGTTTTAGCCGAATCCGTTATCGGGACCCCAGACCCTCTCCTAGTTAGAAACAGCGGAAAATCAGCTTATTCCAATATAGTTAATAAACATTCATATTGTATTTAAAGCAATTTTTTATTTTACATAATTTAAATTGAAAATAGAGTTTGTACTCTCTAAATTCAAATAAGTGACATTTAGTTTAAAGTTATTTTGTAAAATAACTCACTTATTGAACCTGTATATTAACTTATTTTATTTTTACTTATCCAAATTTTGAGGGTAACACGGGACTAAAGTCGATCATTCCCTTGGCTTCGCTACGCTCGCTCGGGCAGTGAACTCAGCCGCGGGAATAATCAGCGACTTTAGTCCCTTGTTACATATAGTACTATTGTACGGTCTATTTAAACACAAAATACATTTAATACAAATAATGAACATAACGATTCTTATAAGGATTATTGGAGTATTAGGTTTGTTGAAGTATTACGTATTTACGTAATTTTTATACGATTGGAACAGATAATGAAATTAGAACCTATAAAGGAAAGAAAAAGTTTAAATGGCGTTCCACTTATTTTTAGCGTTATTTCAGTATATGGTAATTGACATTAGACCTTAATAAATTATACTGCCTTGATAAGATTGTCACTCGCTTAATTATTTTAATTTATGATAAACTGTCTTAAAATGTATATATCGAACACCACAATATATATTGAGTCAAATAAATAAAAAAAAAAAACAATCAATGAAAATTTTTCAATTGAGTTGAAAATTTTTCTGTTTGTGTTGGGCTTTATGCAAGACTTTTTAAAGTGAAAATATTGTCCAGCCAAAATCTCGCCAGTCTCGCAGTTCGTCTTGAATTTCATGCGAGACATTTTAACGTATCAATTTTGTCTAGCCAAAACTCCCGCCATTCATATTGCATTTTTTGGGAGACTTTACAAACTAAAAAAAAGATTAGTCTCGCAAAGTGGCCTTAGCGAGATTATTGCGAGAGTTCCTCGAGACTTATTTCGCGAGACTTTTGGCAGATCAATCCGAGACTAAAATTTTTACACGGGATAGATTAATTGTAAAGCAAATACTCGTATGCCTATTATCTGTTAAACGATATATCCACGTGACTGTCTAAACCAATAGCGATTAGCAAACTCGCAGTTAATCCTCGAGTAGTATAAGATAGGCGTTGTCTAGCCTCTAAAAAGTGTAATATCGTAGGCCAGCATTACGCAAAGAGCGCACAAAACAATCGCTGTCGCAAGAAAGAGAAGCCGGGCCGTGCGCGAAAGAGCAAAAAAGCTCTTGCAAAATGGAAAAGTCGCGCGAGCGTGCGCTGCAACGCAATTCACTCGAGAGCGCGCGCAGTAGGTAGCAGCTACAACCCCCCGCTCTCGTCGCTGCATTAAGTATCGCACAATCTCGTCCGGCGGCCCGGCGAATCGATACGGCGACGACGCGGGCCGCACACAGCCGGCGCTGCAATAGCGCGCGCCGCGACGCCCGACGGACAATTAGCCCCAGCGGACGACGACGTCGCTGTCCGCGTGTGCGTGCCTGCACCAGTTATATATGTGTGTGTGTGTGTCTGTGTGTGAAAAGAGACACTTGTGAATGCGAAATTGCGCCTGAAATTCCTTTCATACGCGCGAGCGCGGAAACGCCCGCCGGCCGTGCTCTATGGCGAGGTGGAGAGAAGGCGCGCGCGATGCGATCTATAGATCGATCACGTACAACAGCGCCGGAAAATTTAGACCGACCTCGAGAGAGAGAGAGAGAGAGAGTTTTATATTGGCGGAGGTATGTGCGGGATATAAGTGCGAGGAGTTAGAGGAGCGAGTGCACACACCTGCTAGCCGCGGAGAGGATGCTTTTAAGGAGATTTAGGTTACGCTCCTCCCGTGATGCTGCGCCAGCCGCGCTCTTGTTACCGACACTCTACGGCTATGCCTTCGAATAATTTAGCGTTTGATTTTTTTTTCAACTTACTGGAAATTCATGGGCAAGCTAAGTAATGCACGTCTAATATGGCTGCGATGTGAACCGCCGATATACCGATTATTCAGATATACTATAACGGAATTATAACGCTTTTTGTATAATTGCCCGCAACCACAATAATCTGGAATCTTATGGTTTTAATAATTCGTGTATTTTACTTTGTAAAGCTTTAAAATTCGGGTTCCAAATTGTTTAAAAACTTTTAAACTCAATAATTTTATTTAATAAAATTCGATTTCCCGTGCATGTTTATAGTGTGGAAACTGCCTGATTCTGCAGTATACAAAGTATAAACTACTAAAATTATGTGAATCCGGAAATTCCCATACTACAAACAAAAATGAGAATTTAGCCCGTTGACTAGAAAATAGTTTAATCCGCAACTAATAATGCGCGAAGGAGATTAGCTCGACAAAGGTTCAGTTTTGGTTTGACTAATAAGGAGAGTGCACTACGCCCTCCGGGAAACTGATTTCAACGGGTAATTTGATTTATAGTATCTCAAATGTATGCTCTATTTTGTTACAAAATGATGTTTCTTCTATCGACTATCATTTTGCAAGTATTTATACTATACGGAAACGATCTAAAATGATTATAAAAGTAGACAAGAAATGCTAAAATATAAGCA
This sequence comes from Torymus auratus, assembly GCA_900474315.1. NCBI lineage: Eukaryota > Metazoa > Arthropoda > Insecta > Hymenoptera > Torymidae > Torymus > Torymus auratus. The sequence continues at coordinate 7,647 of UXGD01007841.1, read as the reverse complement.
TCGTGTCGTTAGAAAATATTAATTTGTCTTCTTATTAAATATGTCAATGGGTTATATTTTTAACCATTTTATTTTAAATTTGAGCTTTTCCTGTCTTATATAACAATGTAACATAAATACTTGTAAATTGATAGTCGATAGAAGAGACATCATTTTTTAACGAAATAGAGCATATTGAGATTTGATTGCCCATATCTCAAGAAAAAGGGTTTATGAAATGAAAGTCGGAAAAAAGTTCATTTCTAAATACCAAATATGTGCACTCTCCTTGTAAGTTGAGCATGTGTTGCATACAATATTTTTCCATACAAAATGTACAAAATTGCCCGTTGTGCATTTTTTTCCTCTCTTGGCTTATAATATATGGTAAACTGCAATCGTGTGAGAATTATCGACTTCACGCACATGTAATGAAAAATCATCTGATAAAACTATATTTTTATCATGACATGTACATATGAAAAAATATATTTTTATTTTCGATTGAGCTAGCTTACATCTCACTTTTCTGACCTAGTGAAACCACATATGTTTTTAAATTATTTTCTTCATGTGCCGAACTGGTTCAAAAGACACTTAAAAACTTCAGGTGTCTTTTTAAAGTAGAGATTCGTACAAATATTGAACAGGTTTTTTTTAAATCTACTTAATATATTTTATGTTAATTTTGAAATTCCAATTTTCGTACAAAATATATGAAAATATGTTTAAAATACGCTGTAAGGTAAAAAGGCAAATAAAATAGTTGTAATTAAAATTGAGAAAATATAAGAAATTCTATTTTGAAATTTTTAAAATAAATTTGCAGACAAATGCTTTTACACTATTATTGTAATGAGGTATAAATTTAAAAATCTTATTTAATATAAAAATATACTATTTAATAATTAATGCAAACATTATTTTTATATAAAAGTAGCAGTTCAAGAACATTTTTGCTCACGAGTTAAGGTTTAATTGAAAAATAGAGAAATAAAGTGTCATGCATAAGCCGAGAGACGAATGTGATATTCGTGCCTAGACTTAAAAATAAGGGGGATACTCAAGTATAATTGTTTCTCATTTTTCATAAAAATATTACAAAAAACTGTGTGAATGGATAAAACGCTATTTTCGTATACAGAAAAGCAAAAATTCTCCATATTTTAGGAAGTATAAATAGAAAACTTTTTATATTAAAAATATGAGCAACTTTAAATGACTTTTGATCTTTTTATAAGATTCGTTAAATCTATCTAAATTTCATTCTTGTTAAATGGTAGATTTTTCCTCATTGATAACACATTAACTCCTTTAAAAAGATAATGCGAGCATTGGCTATTATGACTAAATTCTACGACTATGCTAATATTTATGCGATATTAAAGTCAGCATAACTCATGTATTTAAGTGAGATGGTTACACATGTTAAAATGATTAAAGTTCGGCAAAGTTAGTAAAGTTGGTTGCACAACCCAACTCATTTTAATAGAAATGCAAATGGGTAATTTAATGATTAAAGTTGAAATCAGTAAATGTGAAATCATCATTATTGTAAAGAGGTAAGTTATGCAATCGTGCTTATATTACATGTTTTCAAATATATAGCCTTGTTTTATTTTTCTTCTCTGTTTCTTGCTGCAAACGTGATTGGTAGAATAGTATCATTTGATACATGAACGAAAGTAAATTAAAAGGAATAATATAACGTCTAAGAATTTACTGCTTGCTTCTAATAAAATGAAATTAATATGTGTAAGGCATTTGATTCGTCAGAAGATAAGTGTGATCATATCTTGACTATAAAATAGTATAACATAAAAACAAGACAAAATACGGAAATATAGATAATAGCCGTATATTTATTTTGCTTTAAAATAACAAAGGTTATGACATATTTCAATTGTACTAATGTTAATCATAACTAAAAAAATTTAAGATGGGCTATGTATCATTTTATAAATGTAGAAATAGACATGAAAACCTTTTTTACTCAAGTGTAATATGCATCTGGGAATCTTATCTCGGTATTCTTCACATTCATTATTCGACTTTAATCTTGAGGAATATTGGCTTACGTAATGTAAAAAGCATGCGCTCTAAAACCGGTTATCCGACGTTCAACACCGTAACAGGCCGAGAATCATATAATTACATTATAGTTTTTGGAATTCGCATTTTTCGAAATTCCACCGTCGACAATCGTCAAAGTCACTTTGAATTCATTATATGACCAATTTTTCAGCGAAACTAATTTTTTGTTTTTGTTTAAAGCGCTTCATTAAATCAGTTAAACATGATTGGTTCTTTATATCACTGGTAGAAAATTAACGATATTTTATATAGCTAACGTGTTAATTAAATGGGAGCATTTTTAGCCAAAGTAATGATACAAAAGTAATATAATTCATCTAAAAATGTTACTCTCACTTAAAATATCCATTTTATGAAGTGTAAATACTATAATTTATTTCTGATTAGTGCATAATTATAAAATAATAAGCAATGTGCGTTTTCAGTCAGAAAGTTATCTGAAAAATAGCTAACTTATGGTTAAGATTTCAACATATGCATTCTATTCTTGCATTTTGATAAGATCTATTCCCAGTGACGAGTTAAAGTGTCATTTTTTTATTTTTTTGGAAATAAACGTTTCAATGTTATTGTTAAACAAAGCCGATCAATACTTAATTGTATACCCTTGAGGTATATTTATACATTTAATTTTATTATGAACCACGCTTGAAATATTCATTTTAATGCAATATTTATAAATTACTCCGGATCCAAATATTAAGAGTTAAATAATTCTTATCAACCACATTAATTATACCGCAGTATTTAGAACATTTTTGTCGATCGATTTCGTCAAAATATTACGAACTCTCACCGATCCAATTAAACTGCTTAAAAAGTTCCAACGACTCATCTACAGAGCCGTGGCCGTCAGAACGAATTCACACCAATCAAAACCAATTCCGACGGGCGCGCAAAGGGAGAAATAACTTTCCGTCAAAATTTAATACAAACTTATATATTCTCATGCAGATGAATTTGCATTCATCGCAAATGCGTATACATACACAGACACACAAGAAAGCACCCATATATACGTATAAGAAAATCACGCATTAACATTCGGCGAAAGTAGTGAGAGACGGGCAAACTTTGCATAGCTCCAAACGAAGTCTTTCTCCCGTCCTACTAATCAAATAATAGCCAACTCTGCAACAGCGATGCTGTGGATCCTCGAAACGTTAGTGCAGCGAGCGCATGGAGAGAGAAACGAGACTAGAAAGGGAGACTATAACAGCTCTCGAATTTCCGCACTCACGCACGCTGCGTGCATAGACACAAATACTCGCGAGTGGCACGTGCATTGCACGCGTTGTCTTCGGCTTTTTTGGTCCAGGTTTTTTGTTGTTTATGTATATGTAGCTGCATGCAGAGTTTCTTGCATTTTCTCCCGGCCGTTGACGCGGCTTTTTCTTGCATGCTGGTGCGTAAAAACTAATTGAATTTTTAAAATGAGCATGTTATGAAGAAGTTGTTGGAAATACGTAAAGAACGTCATGAAAATTCTAATAAAAATATTATAATATTGACAAAAAAAAAATGATTCATTAATGTTTTTAAGGAAAATAATGCAGACACGTTTATTTCTGTTATTTTCGGATTTTTAATAATAAACACGGTTTTAAGTGGTTACACATTACATGCTCGTGCGTAAAAACTAATTGAATTTTTAAAATGAGTGTGCTATGAAGAACTGGTTGGAAAAAATCAAGTCATGAGAATTCTAATGAGGATATTATAATTATTGGTAAACAAAATGGAAATAAGGTATAGATACGTTTCTCTCTACTTTGGGTTTTTAGTAATAAATACAGTTTGAAAGTTTGAAGATTCTACCACGGTTGCTTGATTATAAATTAGTAAAATCACAATTTAACAAAACAAAGTTTAATTGTGAATTAAACGTTCTCCAATTCACAATTCAAATTTGAATCGCGATTTAAACCTCGAGTAAATCACAATTCATATTTAAATCGTGAATTAAACTTCGACAAATTCACAAATCATATTTGAATCGTGAATTGAATTTCTACAAGTTGACGATTCAAATTTGAATTACCTGAGGTTTAATTCGCGATTCATATTTAAATTGTGTATTTTGTTCAAATTATTTAAAAAATCGATTTAAATACTTGCAACCCTTGATTCTGCCATTTTATTTTAAGTGCTACATACCACCTTGTTTACGTTTGGTTCAAAGTTTATGCAAAAACTAATCTATATTTTTCTTGTGATTTTTATAAATTTGTAGAATGCTGTAAAACTTAGTGCCATATATACACTTTTAATTTAGTAATATTTAAAGTATTTTTTTTTCTTTTTTTGTTGCACGTAAAACAAATTACTCGGTAACCCTGCCTATTGTCGTAGTTATAACATCGAATAAACAGGTGTGTAAAAACAGCGCGTAAATTAACCAATCTAAAGCTGTCATTTACAAGGATTCATACTTGAAAAATATATAATGCTTTTTTCATGAGTTATGAAGAAGAAAGGGTCGGCACATTCGTAATTTTTTAACAAAAGACAAACAATTAATGTCTCTGTAAATTAGTCTTCTTCTTGATTGAGTGTACGAACGAGTAGAGATTTTCCAATTTAATAATTGATATAAATTACCGAGGTAAATGATGTTTATCTGGTCTGTAAATTATAGGTCGGCAGCTAAATGCGGGACAGATCGCGGGGGGTAAGTCATAAATTATGTGGTTGACACACAGTGCGCCAAGGGAAAAACATTGTAATTTAGCGCGCGTGCGCGTATGTGCATTGAAAAAAATGATACATCAATATAACCTAATGAACTTACTTACAATGCCTACAGAAAAATGTATACAGCTCCATTAGTACACTAATGCGCAAGACTTTTACTCGTTGAGTACTTTTAAATGGGCCGTCGTTAGCCGCACGGCACGCAACGTGTACGTGCGACAAATGTGCAGACGAAAGACGAAGGAAAATCAGAACGCGAAAATTAGTCACGCGACACGAGTGTTGACATAGGTTTTGGCGCGAACGAAAAATCCGCAACCCAAAGCGCGACAGCCGATCTTTCTAGCATTAGGTGCGCGCCGCCCGTTACATTCGGAGCGGCTGTCGAATGGAATTCCTCCCCTCTTTCCCTCTCTCGCTTTTCATTGCAAACTTCATCCATAAATTACGCATAAATTAGTACGACACGAATATTTCAGAACTTTGAACCTGCGTGAGCTGAATATTTAAGAGTATATTAACTTGCCTCCCGACTTTTAATCTTATTGTAATTGTGATATTGAGAAAAATATACATTTCATTTTACTTTGACTTTGAACTTTCTGCTAATATCACATTTACATTATTTGTATCGTCTTTATTATAGAAATCTACTTTGATGTTTTGTTGAGAATTCAATCCCGCTGTTATTAAAGCAAATTTTTAAACCAGTGCCGAGCTATATTATCTCATAAGCGGATAGAGTTTCGCATAGTGTTCCGAGAAATAACAACTGATTTATCAATATTCACATAAACAAATCGAGCATACATACACTGCCTCATACGCATTTATTATTCTTTCCAGAAAAGATCGATATATTAAAAAATTTTTAACGATTATACTTATTTCCCATCTCATTGATTCGTTCAATGGAGAGATGGTTTTAAATATTCTACTAGACAGTCTGAAACGATGGTTCAACACTTGAAGGATATTCCTTTACGGCAGATTCGCTAGCTTGATAACCAATCAGGTTGCAGATCGACAGGAAAATAAAGAGGAAACTAAGTGAAAGGAGGCTAAACGTTTTTAGAATATTCCAGCGCGATTGAGAACGAATGCATGAGTCGATCTCTGTTTGTAGGCCGAGGAAAGAAGAAGCTATATATGTATTAGAATGTTCGATAAAAATATACGACTGTAATTATTGAACAATGCTTATGTGAGCGTATATAAAATAAAATAGTTCAGTACCTGTCCGATAGGAGTGAGAAAGCGGCTCGCTATGTCGGCAAGCATACGGCGTGCACCGGTCAGTCACGCGGTGGCGTTAAAGTCCGCGCGTGTTATCCTATGGCCTCCGCGCACTCTCCCACACACATATACACACTCACAAACGCACGCACAGTTACAATGCACACAGCAGCAGCAGCGAGCAGCCAGCCCGCAGAGTAACTAAGTATCAGGAGTGAGATGGCCGCGCAGGATATTCGGTTTGGCAACTATCCGCAGGCTTTACGCCCGATCGGAGAGACAGCGCCCCGGCTGCATCGCGATTCCCCGCTGTAGCTCCACTACCGGCTCTATACGTATAACACAGGTCGAATTGTACAGGCACACGCGAGCACACAACGCTGCACGAGCCACGCCGGAGATGTATGCTCTCGAAAAGTTGGAGCGAGACTAGCAGTAGAACTGGAAACGCGAGGCGAGACGCAGGCAGTAGCGCGGATATTATGAAGCCCCCTACTACCGGCTCTGCCGTGTTTCTCTCCGTCTCCTCGTATGTCGCTCCATCTTTCACTTGTATCACATATACGCATTCCCCTACCCAAAGTGCCTCTCTCCCTCTCTCTCTCCCGCTCGCTCGCGCACACTTTTTGGTCATGATGTGTCACTGTCGACGCGAGCTACTTGCGTTGTGTGTGCGTAAGTGTGTACGCGATAATGTGATTTTTGCTTAGTCGCGCACGAGCATACGTAAATATTGTGTGCATCATGCGTTGCGCCGTCTGCTGAAAGCGCATTGTTATACCTACACCTGTTCTGCCGTGCTTTTTCGTGTCGACGAGCTGCGCTACCAGAGCGTTATAATTTAGGATTTGGAAGCCAGGTATTAAAACGAGTGACACGACTATACCTAGCGTTTAACTTTTGCAGCGTCGCGAAAAACTTTCTGTGTTTATGTAGATTTACGGAAATTCTAGCCATTTTTATAAATATCTCTTTAAATCCTCAAGTATGACAATTCCGAGTATCAGTGAAAAATGAGACAAAAAATAAGAAAAATTCTCTTAAATTATAGAAATTTTTTATATTTTTCAGTATCTCGAAATTTTGCTTTATTAGGTAAAATTTTATTATTCATATCTATTTAATAAATTTTCTAGAGACGGAAAATAAAAATGAAACTTTAAATAATTTCTCTATTTATATTCCGAACTATATAGAGTTAAATAAAACTGGAACTTTAATGTTTTATTATAAATTAACAATACCAATTTTAGTTGGTATAATAAAATTACAATTCTTGCGTCCACGTAGGTATAACATTGTATCAAAAATTCAATTCTCTTTGCAAGCATAATAAGTGCTTTTTTTCATTTTCCGTTGCGGTAAAGAAGAATACTTCGTCCTTGACTCTCATAATACTATAGTTTTTCATTTGTAAGACGTATAGACGGAAGGTTCCAATTTCAAGAAAATGCATCCACTGTATATTACATGTAAATTGTTTAATCGATGTATTTAAATATAATTAGACTTGTGAGAAGTTGTTAAACTAATTGAGCTTAGCTCAGTTATTTTCAATATTTTTTTTTTATTTATGCAATGTAAAATACAATATTTTTTTGCTATATATTAATAATTTAATATTTTTATTAATTTATACTAACT
>UXGD01007840.1:0-10354 GCA_900474315.1 Torymus auratus | reverse complement strand
TTGCTCCCATGGTTAGTATACGATTTTTTTGTCTAGTGAGGCCGAAAATACAACATTCGCGATCGGGCGCCGAGAGCAAAAGTGGTACTTTCGGCCCACTAGGCAAAAAAAAGTTTTTATAATATTTCGCAAAATATGTTTAGAATAATAAAAGATTCACCACTGACTGCACCATAGATGTTTTAGTATTTGTCGAATATCTAATACTTATTTATTTAATAAATTAGAACACATTTTGGAATCAAATTTAATAATATACATACTTTTCAGTATTGCCAACTTAAAGTTTTTGAAAAATATTATCTCAGGAATGGCATATCTTTCCAGCGTTTTTACAAAATGAGTAATTTTACTCCTAGCTGATGAAATATTCTTCAACCCTGTGTCGACAGTTAATATAACCTCTATCCTGACCTATTTCAGCCCTTAACCTTCCCAAGCGTATACGTCTTCAGTGCAAATCATGTGGGCGCAGCTGTGGCCTGGCCTCTTCCAGAACCTGCACAACCTGTTCGCACACGATGCTCTTCAGCTGCAGGGCCTGCGACAAGGACTTTCCGGTCATCGAGGAGTGCACCAAGCATCAGGAGTCGGGCTGCCATCTACTGGCCATATACAACTGCCACCAGTGCAAGTTCTTCACCAACAGCGCGGCTGAGTACAAACGTCACGAGCGTCTCAGTCACACCTTCATCAAATGCGTGCGCTGCCAGCGGTCTATCAAGCGTGGCGTCATTTACAGGCATCGGCAGACCTGCGGAAAGCCGCCTAAATTTAAGTGCGGTCACTGTCCCTACGTCCATCACTTTGGTTACATGATGCGCTACCACGTGACGCGCGTGCACTCCGAAGAAAGCGGCAGTCATGTGCCGACAACGGAGGAACGACGCTGCAGCGATTGCCAAAAACTCTGTCGCACGATAGCTGAATTACGCAGGCATCGCGAGTATGGCTGCAGGGTGGCATTATTGCCGAAGCCGATCAATCGCTTCACCTGCCACGTGTGCGCGTACGCCTCGTTCACGTGGTCCAGCCTCGTCACCCACATCAAGGAGACGCACTCCCATGCCTATCCCGCGGGCATGTACCCTAGGTGCGAAAGATGCTACAGGACCCTTATGACGCCCCAGGAGTTGCAGAACCATGACAGAATACAATGCCGACGACCGATCAGCACCCTCTCGTGCGCCCACTGCGGCACCATATGCAGCTCGCGCACGGAAATGGAAAAACACCTGAATACCAGACATCCTCATCTGTTTCCCGAGTTTAATAAACAAATGAAAGCTTGACGATAGCTATCGCTCTTTCGTTAGTTTATTTTTAATTATTAAAGATAATTTTTGTATTTTTTTACAATTTTAAACGTAGGTATAGGGTGTTTTTCTTCAATTTTTTGAAGAATATTTGAATTTTTGAAACAAATTGACATCCTCTACCGATGAATTTTAATAAAGTAGATTAGTATAATGTACGTAAATGAGATTATATTTGTACTAAATGGTAAAACCAGTAATGTGTGCCTCAATAAAGTAATAGAAGATTTGTTTATATCCAAATTACAATTGCTCAATTATTTCTGCCTGCTCTCAACTTCCTCACTTGATTTTGTACATTACCGTATCATAACTATTAAAATAAATTAACTAATTTCTTTATTTTTTTAGGTGAAAATGTGCTGACGATGGATTTATACATGAATAAACACACCAACAAATATTGAGTCATAAACAAAAAGTATCATGGAGAAGAAAAGTTACAAATGTTAACGTATATACATGGACCTTGAAAACGTTTTAAAATTTAGTTTAAACAATGAAATAGCCTGCTCATAAATGAAATATATTTTTGTAAATTTTAAGCAGAAAATTAGAATAAAATTAAAAAAAAATTACTACTATAAAATTTGTTTTATTTTATAATAAAAATATATTGTACATTTACGTAAGCAACTTATTTACTTTACCGCAAATATTTATTAATAAAAATGTAATATTATGGTACATGTGGAATTCAACTAAATATTCTATAAACTTTTGTATAATATTGTAGCAAATATAAATAGCTTAATTAACTAACATAGTCAACAGATTTATAAGACACATTTTTCTTACCAGATAATTAATGAATCTTTTTATGTTTAGGTAAAGATTTGCTAACGAAGAAAGTAGAAAATAAGGAAAAAAAGGCAGCCACAAAAAAAATTGAATCGATAAGTTTGGGTAAGTATCCATAAATAAGTATTTTTTTAAACCAGAAAAGTTAGTCTTAAAACTTTTAATTTTACATATATTTTTTTACTTTTTATTTCAGAAATTGAAGTAAGAAAAATAAGAAATACTGCCAAATCAAGCAAAAATCAAAAGGAGGGAAAAAATGTTACAATCAGTTAGTATCAACTTATTACGTATTGTTTTATTTTACTTTGAACTTAGACGTTTATTAATTTTTTTTTCTGTTGCAGCAAAGGAAAAGGATCCGCTTAATGTCACCGTTACAGCAGAGGAAAAGGATCCGCTTAATGTTACCGTTACAGCAGAGAAAAAGGATCTGCTTAATGTTACCGTCACAGCAGCGGAAAAGGATCCGCTTAATGTTACCGCTTCAGCAGAGGAAAAGGATCCGCTTAATGTTACCGTTACAGCTGAGGAAAAGGATCCGCTTAATATAACCGAATCTAAACAAAGTGATCAACTGGATGTTACAGAAGGTTTTTTATTATTCATTAATTATGTTAAATTTTTACTGTCAACGTAATATCCATAATATTGATTTTTTTTAGAGAGAGATCCTCTGAACCTTGATGAAGCAAGTAAAAGTTGTAGTATATCAGATTCAATGTCACTCGGTAAGCATTTTAATAAAAATGTTTTCATTCCAGTATCTTAAAAATAATCTTTATTTGTATTTAATGAATAGAAAAAGATCCCCTGGACTTTGACGAAGATTCCGTACAACAATCAATTATAAAAGAAGAAATTCAGATTGCTGGTGATTTCGACTACCTAGTACTGACGGACTGTTCAAGTGAGTATAGTAAAATTTACTTTGTAAAAAATAATTATTGCACAATATATTCTTCAATATTTATATAGGTATGGATACATTATCAACAAATGAAATGATTACAATGAGAAGCGCAAGTGAGCCTCCTGAAAAAATTCCAGAGAAAAAAAAGAGAAAGAAGCCCAGTACGAGTACGAGTAAAAGTAAGAAAACGAGTAAGGATCCGAGTACGAGCAAAGTAGTAGCAAAGAAGGTTAAAAATGTAAATACAGAAAAGATTAAGAAGAAGCCTAAGAATTTATCAGGTAAACTTTAATTTATTTAATTACCACCGGAAATCTTGATAGTACCTATTTAATATTTCAATTTTGCTTACAAGTTTTTTCTTTTTTAAGAATTTTTATTTCAAAGTCTTTTAAATTCTTCAACATATATACTATCGAGACCGCTGAAATTCAATTGAAGTTTCCAATATCGGTGATGATGTACCTAAAATACGTCCTGTTTCAGTATTGGGTCAACAGACGGACTTGCTCTGCGCAAATTGCGGCATCCTGGGCCACGAGTACACCAGAGAGCACGGGTTCTACAAGTGTGTGACGTGCCAGGCCGACCTCTTCTACCGCTGCAAGGTCTGCAACGGCGAGTTCAATCGCGGTGGCGCCATCTACCACGTGAACACCATGTGCATACCTAAGATACGCGAGAAGGCATGTGACTTCCCCAACTGTCGATTTATCGCCAGCGACAAGGCCACGATGATACAGCACCAAAGAGCCGAGCACAGCCTCACGGCGATACCCGGCGAGATGCTATCGCTGGCGAAGAAGGGTCTGCTATCTTACGTAAGCTGTCACAGCTGTAACAAGCTCTTCAAACGGCCGACCTTCCTGGCGAAGCATCTGAAGACCTGCGGCAAGGGTGGCCGTGAGATATTCAGGTGCTCCAAGTGCCCGTACAAGTCGCGTAGGCGTGACCTGACCATCGATCACGAGACCAACGTGCACAAAGAGATCGACCTCAGCGAGTATCACAAGTGCCCGAATTGCGACAAGCGCTACAAACACGAGAAGCACATGAGGGTACACTACGAGCAGATCTGCCAGAACAAAGTGCAGAACAATTGCGAGCACTGCAATTACACGACGTTCGTCAAGATATACATGGTGAGGCACCTGAGGGTCAGGCATCCTGAACTTTTCCCCGATGACAACAAGTTCACCTGCCGACTCTGTGGCAGGCGATGTTTCACACTCAGGCAACTGAGCTATCATCTCAGGAGGAACAAGTGCCCCAAGGTCATGCCGACAGGGGACACTTTCTAGCCTGACGAGGGAACGTCACAGGGTTAATGTTTATTATGTGTTGATGGGCATCGAGAAAGAGTTGAATCGTTTTATATGTGAAAATTGACTCTATTTAATTAGGTTTATGTTATGCAATTCAAATGTCTTTTTAGTTTAGTAAACGTAGAAAATAGATTTTCGATCTGTAATCGACTAATTTTCTTGTACAGGGTTAACATATATAGCGAAACGAGATGTTTTAACGCTAAGTCACAGCGTTATATTTGAATAAGAGTTACGATTAGAATTGTTATTTACACTTTACTAAACGAAATCCTTTAGTTGATACGTGTAATTGAATCGTTGCGAAAAGATAAAATTTTCATTTTTTTTAAACCCATTGATATTCTAATGTTACAACTATTTTCTGTAATCCTTTCTACTGTTCTTTAAAGAAAAAACCTTTATAGATTTGTATTCGTTTTAGTGTTAGTATTAGTGTTGAATTAATCGACATTCCTTAACTTTTTATACTTGTAAGATTAAAAGACAATGTTGTAATTTACCTGAAAATGTTTTTTTTTTAAATTCATTAATCTCATAGATTAAGCGGTCGGGACCTGCTTATTAAGTGTAACTTTTTTAACAAAGTTAGTTTTATTGAATTATAAGTATTTATAATTATTTAAAATAAATTCATTTTTTGGAAAAAATATCATGTATAAATAGTATTAGAACTCAAGATTCTATGAAAAAAGTCATTTCACAGCGTAAAAAGTAAAAAATTTGTGTTAAGTATTACTTGTGATACAGCAAGCGTTATAATTTATCTTTTCTAAGTAAATAGTTAAGCAATACCATTAAATTATATTTTTTTAATAAAGTTTAATTACCAAATCCTGTTTAACTCTTTAAATGTAAAAAAGAAATATTTAACTTGTATTCCCATATTGTAACATTCTTTTGAAAATAAACAATTTAAATTTGTATTCAAATTGAAATTATTAAAATCATTTACCTTTTTTCTTATATAAATTCATAATTAGACGTGACTATTTATTTACTATATTATTATCATCTTTTCTAAATAAATGTTTATTTTTCAGGTACCTATAGGTTGGAATATCAAAATAATATAATTCAGGTATATATTTTTAGACATAACAAGAACTTTACATGATTTACATAGAGAAAGTGACAAAGACAAAAGTATAAAAAAGGTATACAACGGAAAATATGTTTTTGAATAATACTAAAAACAAAATTATCTGAATCTCCGGTTTATACTTAAAATGTATTTTTGTTTAAATATATGTATATATATTATTATTAAGCAAATAAAAAGCCGTTTTGAAATAACATAAGTCTGTTATACATTTCCTTTTACTTTGGTTAATATATTCCCTATGTAATAGATTTTTCTTTTTATTTTCCACCTTGTACAGAAATTATATAGCTTATTTGGGATCATCGCTTTTGACATAAACTAAACTATTTTAACTCATAACTCATTGTTTTTTTTTTTTTTTTATTAGAAAGTTACTTTAAAAATAATCTTTTCGTTTGTTCCAGCTTTATTAAAAAACAAGAAAGATAAAAAGGGGACTAATGTAAAAAGAGATAGCAAAAATCTCACAGACAGTGACGCCAGTGCTCATGAAATATATATTAAGGAAGAATATATTGAGATTGAAGAACCTTTCCCTATTATCGAGGACAGCCTTATTGACGTTTCAGAAAGTAAAATTGAAGATAAAAGTACTGAAGATCCACTAAGCAAAGATGGTTTAGGTAATCATTTATTTGGATAACTTGAAAAATCATGGATACTATGTGCACACTTTCTGTAAGGAACTGTAGTTCTTTTTCTTTTCAAAATTATAAATTGATTTATCCTTCAATTATAAATTGATTATCCTACAATCGAAACATAACTTTCAAACAAAAAATTCTAAAATTTGTGTACATACAGTATTACCTGAATTTTCGAAACAAAATTTCAGATAATGCTCATTATTCGCCGTCTTACGTCCGATCTATCGCGATGTCCCATAAATTAAAATTCAACAATAAACCAGACGGCGGTCAAGAACGAGCATTTTCACGAAAATCCCCTACAAAATAGCGTCACACTGACGTCACTAACTTGTCTACCAATCACTGTTTCAGTCTACAATGGCTACGTGCACCTGTACTGCGTCACGTGCAAGGATCGCGCGCCCCCTACGATTAAAAGCCGCGTGGGCACGTGTCCGCGCTGCTCCTGCCTCTACCATTACCAGTGTCCCACGTGCGCCAAGGTCTACGCCAAGGGCATCTCCGCTTATAAACACGCACGCAACGTATGCGGCAAGCTGCCGCGTCATCGCTGTCCCCACTGCCCATTCGCCAGCTACAATTCCACGACCACGTCCGTACACATAAAGCACCGTCACACCCACATCGATCCGCGCGACTATCCGGCTTGTCCAAGCTGCGGCAAGCGCTACAAGCACGTGAACAAGATGCGCACCCACCTGAAGACATGTGGTCAGCGCAAGGTGAAGTTGGACTGTCCCCACTGCGAGCTCAAGTTTGCCACTAGCTACAATCTGAAGAAGCACCAGATGATTAAGCACCGGGACACCATCGATGAGCAGCAGTCCATGCACGTATGTCCCAACTGCTCCAAGATTTATCTCTACAGAACGAGCCTCGAGACCCACATCAAGCAGGTCTGCGGTCAGAAGACCGTGCATTGCTATCACTGCAAGCTGCACACTGCGAACAAGAGGAATCTGACGAAGCACATGAAGAGAATGCATCGGGAATTGTACGAGGGCAGCGAAGATATTAATCCAAGTGTTATTGTGTTAAATTAGTAGATATATGATACGTATTTTTATGTTCAATGACAAAATGTATTTTTCTCTCAATAAATGCATTAGCACTATCAAGTAGAAGTATCGCATTTTCTCAATTGTTTTACTCGTTACAGATGTTCATTTTTCAGATCCAGGTATTCTGCAAACACGTCTTGAAAATTAAGATTATCTTTTTTTAATTTAACCATGGCAAAATTTGTAATTACTTTTTTGTACGTCTGGCAATGATAATTTTTATAAGTATACTTAACGTTTTATTTCAATAACAAAACTAATCAATCGCAACTGATGATTGAAGAAAGTAAGTTTTTTTTTTTTTCATTAAAAAATTATTAATTTCCAACTCAATTGTAATTTTTATTCATTCAGTCTGAAAAGGATCTAATCTATTTCTGTTACTCAAAGTCAACGAATTTATAACGATCTGTGCTTCGTTGACACCAATCAATGCAAATTTATTAATGCCTAACAGTGGAAGGAGAATGTCTAACCATATTTCGTACCTCAAAGAAAGTCATACACCAAACGGTTACGGCCACTACTTACACTTCACGATTGTACATATATAGAAACATGCCAACGCAGACCTTCTCCTTCCCCGATTCCAGCTCTCCCTAACTTCGCCCCCTACTAATCAACCCAACTTATCTCGTTTCAGGGTTCCTCTCATGGCGCTCGAAGCTCATTCCCGAGCGTCTGACCCAGCTGCAACAGCAACAGCAGCAGCAGCTACAGCAGCAGGGCGTCGAAATGGCAGGTCAGCAGCGTTTTCCCTGCCCCGATTGCAGCAGCGTCTTCAGCCGCAAGTGTAATCTCTACTACCACCGGAAGTATGAGTGCGGCCAGCCGCCACGTTTTCAGTGTCCATATTGCCCGTACCGCACGCGACACCAGTCCAACGTGCGCGCCCACGTGCGTCGCATCCACGCGGGCAAGGACGTCTTCTTCATCGATGTCGGGCTGCAGCAGCCGTTCGATATCGTCTGAAGCGATAATTGTCGTGGTTATAAGCAATCGAGTGGATTGAATGGTTGCGGTATATGGAGTTGATATAGTTCCAGTGACGTAAGAATGTATTGCCAAGGTGGATACGTATATAGATTGAATGTTTGGAGTTACAGTATTCTATTTATATCGACTGATCGTTATTTTTATTCTATGTTGTACAACGAAATCCAGCTCTTCTGATAATGCACAATTGTAAATTATAATATTATTATCGCTCTCGAATCGTAATCTTACAATATATATAAACTTGAATAAATGTTGGAAAATGATGGATCTGTGAGAGAGACAAAAACCGTTGCGAGTTTCTAATGCACTGGTTATTAATAATTCTGAACGATTATTTTAAATATTACAGTAATGCAAACGTTTATTTGGAATAAGCAGTGAGAGAGATTATAAAATGGACTGAACGTTTATTTTCCATTGACTGCCGCTGAGAAATCATGTAATGAAAAAGTATTCTGTTGAAGTATCAAAACAAATGACGGATAATAATGTAAAGTGCGCAATATTTTATATAGTTAATAAGATTGTATAAACGAAAGCTACAAAATTGCGAACAAATTAGAGATAGATGAGAATATTATTGATTAAACAAAGAACCTATGTAGTACATAGCAGGATTGTGTTCATACAATTCATCAACAATATTTATACATAGGTGATGTGTAAAATATTTATACATATACTACAAAATATTTTTGAGCTGTTCTTATACATTACTAGAGCTTCTGTTCAATAGCAGTGCGTCAAAGCTCATTATTTTAATCATAAAAAAATAATGTACTCGGTGCTTGAAGATATTATTTTGCTTCCTCAAAGAGGAAGATTTGTAATTTATTAAGAACTTCAACGAAAAGTATTATAATTACTAATAAGTTTTATTTATTATTACATTTATGATAACATTTATTGTTGTATAATTCATACTTCGGTTTTCTTAAAAAATTATAAGCAACAAAAAAATTATAAACAAATGAAGTTTCTTTTATTTATCCTACTATTGTACATTTTATAATTATTATTTGTAATAACAAAAAACCTTACTATCTGTTCAAGTTTTGATTTATTTATTTATTTTTTTTACATCTACAGTTTTTCGATTCTCGAGTGAGACTAGTTCATAATTTACCCCTCATCCAGTCCTCCCATACTCCTCATTTTGGAAAAAATCTCTTATATCTATCGACTTTGCCATTAACCACACCCCCATTTCAGTTTTTTTCCAGTACACTCGTGACCCCCGGCAACCGAACTGGAGGCCACGTACCAAGCCGAATCAGACGTTCAACTGTTCGAATTGCCCGTCAGCCTTCTCCCTACTCTCGTCGCTGCGTCGTCACATCAAGCACCAGTGTGGTCAGCCGCCACGTTATAAATGTCCATATTGCCCGTACCGAACGCGGTACCAGTCGAACGTGCGCGCTCACGTGAGATCTGTGCACGCGGGCCAAACCGTCTACGTCGTCGACGAAGGCCGACAGCCCGTTTAATCGATTGGAATGGGTTTGAACGTGGGAAGATGAATGAACTTTGTTATTTCTCACAATAATGCAAACGTTCATTTGGAAGAAGCTGTTTGAGAGATTATTAAATAGACTGAGTATTTATTTTCTATTAGCTGCTTCTGAAGAAATGTATGGTAAAAGCTAATATTTTACGTAGTTAGTATAGAATTGTAGAACCCGCAATCTGAACAAAATAGAGATAGGAGAGGATTATTAAGTAAACAAAGAGTCTATGTAGTACACAAAAGATTTGTGTATGTTTCTACGTACACGTCTCAGGATCAATGTATCTATGTTACTGTACTTAACCGGATAGGACTAATTTTTTTCATTTTTTTTTTTGTCGAAATTAATATTGTTTTATGGTGATTGTTTCATGAAAAGCTAATTTTGTTTATTATGTATTATTAATGTACGTACTTGAAGCAAGATAAAATTCTCTACAATTAAAAAAAAAGGTGTTGACAAAAACGTGATGTTCCGCAAATAGTTATTTTGTAAATAGCTTATCGACGGCTGAGAGGAATAACCGGCTAACTCAGACGCGTTGTTTTTTCTTCAATTTTGTGGATGAAGTCGTGTAGGAGTAGGATTTTAAAATACCATTTCTGCACAATAGACGTGATTAGAAATTCAGAAAATAATTAGAATCGATTATTTAACATAAAAAATTTCAAATTGA
>UXGD01007839.1:0-10354 GCA_900474315.1 Torymus auratus | reverse complement strand
GATTTACTTACTTATGTAAATTTACTACATGTAAATATATAATAATGTAATATAAATATTTTCTGGAAATAAATAAATAAATAAATTGCAAATTAGAAAGTTTAAAATATTATCACATGCTATTTATTAAATTTATAAATTAATTGCATTCAAAAACTAGTTCAATGATGATTAGAAATAATTCATTTTATATATATATATAATCAATATAGGTAAAATAATTGTTTAATATCTTCTTTAAATGACTACAGGCTTACAATATTGTTCTTAAAACACTAAATTGGCTTTAAAATTATTCTAATGTTTTAAATAAAGGCCAAAACACGAGTAAATTGTAAAATACTAGAAAAACATTAGTTAATGTTTTATAATAAAATGAACTATTTATATTAAAAAAAAGTAACTAATATTTAGGAAACGGGATAATTAAATGAATAACAAAAACAATATTGTGTTAAGCAACTCAAGACAAATATCGATCTTTTATTTACTTTGACAAATTATTTCACATGTCAAACAATACACTATATATTAATATTCGGTTAGAATGATTATCATATATAACATAGTCGATGCTTTCGACAGGCTTTCATCTTATATTTATGTACGTTTACGTTTACAATCAGAAATTGTGAACAGCAATGACATAAACATTTACCATCAAACCAGAGAACTGCATAAAGAAGAAGCTTCCGTTGAACTTTTCGTTCAAAAGCGTCTCGTTAATTAACTAAATTATCGAAAACTATAGTAAAACGGTCTGCAATCAAAAAATCTCAACTAAACTCTGTATAGTATCATAAAACTACAGTTTTGAGCATAATAGTAAATAATTTCGAGAATATCGTAGCTTCTTTTGATCCCTTAACGCCGAACTACCGATGTTACATTGAACACAATTTGTTAAGACAATTCAGAGTCATTGAGGGTTTGCCATTTTGATTTTCCCGGGCGTTAAGAAGCCAATATCTTATGGACTAAAAGCGAACCAACTGGGGATCCACGTCGACCCCCGGCTGTAGATAGGAAAAACGACTTTTATAGCGTTCGTCGAATCACTCGCGCCACGCACACACACGATCCAAATCCCTTCGAATTCGCGGCGTCACGTCACACACCTCCGGGGCTGCGCGCGCGTGTTTACTTCGATTTTCCGCGGTCACTTTTTGCTAGTTCTCGTTTTAGTTTTGTTTATTTGTTTGGTTGTTTTTTTCATAACTACGTGTGGATTTTGCGGATGAGGATCGCCTTCGCGGTACATAGTATCCGCGCGTGTTTCTGGGCAGTGATCGACCTTTCGGAAAGCCAACGAAGAAACCTAACGAAATTCGACTCTTCTCTCTGTTTTCTTGTCTGGAATGTTTGTTACTTTTTTCTTTTCGTCTTTATCTTTATTAACCTCACCACTTTATACTTTACAGAGATATACTCAATTTTTCTCTCTCACTCTTTCTTTTAATATATTTAATGACATTTTCTTTATACGATAACTTCTAGATGACAATTATGATTATATATGTACTCTTTTAACGGAGAAATATATATATATATATGTATATATACTATATTCGTTAAAACATACATTTCGACGTAACAACGTTGTACACGATAGCACAATATACATTATTTTTCTTTCTTTCTGCACGATCCTAGTCCTTTCGCTCGTCGTTCTCATTATTTGTTATAGATAGTAAATACTTATACATTCTTTCTTAATTCCTTCTACCGTAGACTTCCATCGGTGTAGTCGAAAAATATTATCTCGTCTATGTATATTTATAATAGCTTTAAGATTAAGATTAATTAGTTTCCTATTTCTCATTTATCTTTATGAATACTAAAATACTCTTTTTTTCTTTTATTGGCTCATGACAATTTGTTTGCATTGGTGCGGTTACTTTGTTACTTCTTCACCGTTTGTCGATCAAAATACAACGTGCGATTCATCGAGACGTGTCCCGATCACTAAGATATGTAGGTACAATCAGATACGCTTCTTCTTTTTTTTTTATTTAAAAAAAAGCAACAAATATTCGTTAATTCATCTTTTTAGTCTGACGACTGCAGAAACAACCATTTACAATAATACGTTTTTGGCATTTTTTCATCCCTTTTTTACTCACAATGATTGGAATAAATACACCAAGACATCAAACCAACGCCATAATACAATTCATGATCCGTTGCATACAATAAATTTTTTTTTCCTTTTTTTGGTTGTTGTTCATTGACAATGATGGTACAGTATTGACTTCTAGGAACGTCGATTGGACTCCTCTAATTTGCTCATCACCCGCTTGTTTCTCTTACATTGGTTAGAAGGATAGTATGCTCTGCAACGAAATCTTGAGGGGAAAGGAAGAAGATAAAAGAAGAAAGAAGCTGCTGGAAAGAAGACAAATTGTCGAGAGTCGAGTGTTGAGAAAAGCTGTAAGATGCGTAGGTATGTAAGGTTGTAAGAAGAAAGCGCAAAGAAGCGTGATATCTGTTAGGAAGAGGAGAGCAGTTGAAGTAGCAGCGGCAGGAGCAGCAGTGTTAGAGTTTGGTAGCGTTTAGCAGCCGAGCTGCGCTTTCGACGCGTACGGCTACCTATCTATCTGAACGATATTGCCTATTTCCATTCTGTTTTTATTCTTTAGTATGCGTCTCCGCAGTACATTGTTTGCTTATGCTTGTTGACAATCTCATTATCTCTACATAACTTTCCACTTCGGCGTTCATGGTCCCCGTCGCGTCTTCGTCGTCCCCGTAGTAGTGGTCAGTGGTCCACCGGCGGAACAAGGGCTGGAATGGCGAGCGTGGCGGCGACGCGGCGCGGCCCCTTAGTAGGACGTCTTGCCGAATATGAAGTTCCCGGCCGTCGAGGGTTCGTCCGACGTGAAGAACTGCACCCAGAGCTTCTCGAACTTGTCGCGGGTCACCTCGTCGCCCTGCAAAGTGACCTGAATTAGTTACACGCTTTGCTATAAGCTTTGGGCGCCGGAATACATTTTCTATGGACAGGGATAGGGGAAGCTGAAAGATTGAGGGGTACGCTACGGCGATAAATCTAAAACTTATTAGGTCAGCTTGAGCTCGTAAGTCAGCTGCATTGTTTAGCGTTCGTGCGAGTTAGATTCAATTATCGCTATCAATTTTGATTAGCTTTCGTTATTTAATATCTATTGTTCTGTATAAGAAAACGTTCATATTTGATTTTGGATACTCGAAGAAGTTCTAAATATTCGTAAAAATTAATAACAGATATATAATCAGATTGGTTGATAAAATATATATATCGTTTTGTGTTCGATATATACTTATTGAAATTTTATTACTATGTATTCTTCAGCTGGATATTCAATAAATGATTTTATGATGGTTCCGTACAAGGTATCTTACAAATTCTAAATGAAAAGTTTGTTCATCTTCTTTTTTTTATTAAATTTCATACCATCATACAGCTGAATCTACTCTCCGCGATGAATAACTGAAAACTTGTCTTCTTTAGAAATTATTAAACTAGCATAAATTCCTATCAATCATGAAAAGCATAATGGACTTGAACGCTTTCCTATCTTCAGCACACTTTGACCGAGTGGAAAATCGCCTCCCTTTCTATTAGTAACTTGAGCGCTGGGGAGATCTATTTATATGGGTATCGCGCCAATCGACGAGCCTGTGCGGCAACTTTCTAATGCAAACGCGTTAATCGAAAATGGAGAGGGAGAGGAAACTCACAACTTGTAGCTTCTTGAAGGCCTCCCTCGACTCGCTCTCCTCGACGCCGTAGGACTTGCACACCTGGCTGAACTCCGTCTCATCGATTGAGCCGTCACCTGCGAACGCACGCGCCACAATCAGCATCGATTAAAGATTTAGTCAATTTTTTAGTAACAAAAAAAGCTGAATGTTTTTGCGAGATGGAAAATTAATAAATCGGATACATAAAAGGTTGATGGTTGGAAAATTTTGTGAATCAGGAAATGAAATGGCTGTGCAATATTCACGTTGTTTGTGCGCAAAATGTAGAAATACTGCCAGTATTGATGGAAAGCAATCGGCGCTTTTATTATTTCAAATAAAGGGGAATGAGAAATGGTGATTGGAAATATATGCGCATTAACATGGCATTAAATGGATATTTTAATATAACATTTAAAAATTTTCTTTTATTCGAGCAGATAATTTTGAAATAATTAAATGATGACATATATTCCAATGAATAAATAACTATTTGTTCTTTGAAAATAACTTCAAATTCACGACTTTCACATTTATCTTTAAAGTTAAAAATTTTAATCCGATAAGTAGAGTATTTATTTTGAATTTTCTAGTATATCCGTGCAAATACGTGAATATCGATTTTTCAATAAATCATTATACGCTCTTCGGTTTACTTCGGAAAATTTAATAATAAGTCTTGTATCCGTAGCATTAACTAATGTATTGCGTCCATTAGCTCAATAAATTTAATTCTCCCTTGTATCAATTAATTATAATATGTAATCCAATAAATCAATAGAAACTAGTTTAAGTATATTCTTAATCACCTGATAATTTCTTTTACCTAAATAATACAAATTACGTGATATTTTTTTTTCTTTCATATACATTTTGTTAAAATGAAGTAATTACTTAAATTAATCTTTGAATTTGAAAACTTAGTACAGATCAAGTCATAATAATGCTTCGAAAGTTTTCGTTCGTTAAAATAAAATCTGTATAATTTACATAAATTTTATCCCCTTGTAATGCTTGCATTAAAAAAATCTAACGTTCTTGTCTATTTTAAACCCTTTTAATTTTGATATCGATAATTTCTATAAGTAAAATAAATAAAGTAATAACTAAGTTTAGCAAGCCTATCCAAGAAGAAAAGCTCGGCTATATTTGCGTCGGCATTCCCGGCAAACCAAGAGACTCATCGATGGCGCGAGGTACGTATCACAATTAACCATTTAGAGTTTCAAAGAAGTAATTCATCGCCTTCTCCATCCAGCCATCTATCATCTGAATGAACCTAACCTTGCCCCTTCTCCCGGCGCTCTAAAAATACTCTCCTTTCATTGAAAGAGCGCGTCTATAGAGCGTACGGGAAAAGCCGTGCAGCACACTCACCGGAGGTGTCCTCGAGGTCGAAGACGAGGTTCATGTAAGTCTGCTGCCATTCGACCGCGTGCTCCGGGTCCTTGGCGTACTCTTCCCACATCGAGTACCATTCGTCCCGGCTGATCTGCAACACGGGATGGATAAACGGCCGATTAATCACCAGAAATAAAGCTACCTTGTCGCTCTGCATCTACACACACACACACATGCGCGCGATTTGCATACGACAGACGAGACTTTTGTCTGCTCGCGGGCGCGCGTACGCGCAATTTGTCTAATGGATTATCCATTCAGGTTCGCGTTCGGGTCTCTCTCTCTCTCTCACTCTCGCTCGCTCGCCCTGCCCGGCAATCTAAGCCACTTAACCACTCAAGATTTCGCGTTCGCGGCGGACTCGCGCTGACTCACGATGAGCGATGCAAATAAGCGGACTTTATCGAATCTGTTTTGACATCGAACGCGGCGACGGCGAACTACTAGCCGCGCGCTAGACCCTTGAACTAGATCCCGCGCTCTCTAGTGTTATTTATTCGCCACTCCTTGGGACGGTGCTGCTGCATCTGCTGCTTCGGCTTCTGCTGCTGCTGCAGCTCTGCGGTAAATTGTTTCTGGTCGTGAAAATACAGCCGAGCGCGCTTTTCGACCGCCCACCGGCGAATAGGAATGTACGAGCTTTTTTCCAAATAAAAACGTTAGCTCTTTTCCTCTCGGGGCTATTTTCGCCCTTTTGAGAGGGACGTCTCTTATGCGTCAAGATATTTTTTAATATGTAAGACCCCAGATATACGTGAATAGATAGATCTATTCGCTTCGTTTAGTTGCGTTCTATCTTTTGGAACGCTAAATTTTCAATTCTTATTGACGATTTTCATCTATATCAATTACATGATAACTGAAATTTCATGAAAATGTTTATTTTACTTTACGAAATAAAAACGATATTCAATAAAAGGTTTCAATGGTTTGTTCTGCGATGATGGTTTGCGTCAGCGTTAATTAACAGATATCGATATTCATAATAATAAGCAATAAATCATTATCGTTACATTAGTGAATATACCATTATAAAGTTTTAAGCTAAACAGAAATTTCAGTTTATCAAAGTGATAACAATCACCAAATTAACATTGTTGCTAAGCCCGATCAATTGCATTACGCGCTTATAAACCATCGATGGTTTTCATTTGTGCTCCAAAAGCTTACAGAGATTATTGATTTTCCAAGCTAGTGTGAATGAAAGAGATAGTTTCAGCAGTAATTCAATAGTTTGCTGTCGCATTTATATAGCGTATCTGGCGAGAAATTATGTACCCTTATGCTGCTACGCACTTTCGAGCCATTTACCCCCCCTCCCCCCACACGTAAGTGTAACCACTACCGCAACGATATCTACGAGGGAGTAAAACATGCTATTAAAATGGAAATAATGTCTTCACTAAAACTGAAATAATAATTTTGTAAATTTACATCTAAAAAACAAAAATCATAATAAGAATCTATAATGCCAGTCGCAAATTTTTTAGAATATTACATGTATATATTCTATACCCTTAGCTAATATTAAATTATTTTAGTATTCTTGAATTACAAATTTAACAATAATTTTACAAACCTCTTCTCATTGAAATTTCAACTATATATCATTAATTAAGCGAATCTACAGTATCGGCGGCAAAGTCAATAATCCTCTCTTCTTACATTATAGCAATCCGACTTACTCGAAACTTTACCAATTATACAAACAACAAGACACGCTAATACATACCTGCCCATCGTTATCGGCATCGGCGCGCTTCTGCAGACCGTCCCAGACTTTGTTAAGGGTGTCCTTCGTCTGCTGGAACCTCGGATGTCCTGCGGCCCATCCTCTCGCCTCACAGATTTTCTGCGAAAAAAAACCGATCAATTATGACACGAGCAAACGGCAGAAACAATACATGTAAATACGCGTGTAAACGAAAGGTCTCACCTGTACTGCAAGGTCGAAATCTTTTATGTCGATCGATCCGCTCTGATTGACATCTGCAAAAGACAAAAACAGAGGTATGCATTCAAGTTTTATGTACTGCTGTGAAATATTGATTAAGTCGGTGAGTTGGGAAGGGTAGAGCGCGAGAATTGAAAACCTAATTGTTATTCAGCTCGGGTCGCGAATTTATATTTCAAGTTTTGAGAAGCACGCGCAGGCGCTCTCGCGGATGTGAAAAAATTTATTGCCGACCCTGTGTGCAGAAAGGTAATCAGAGGGACAAAGTTCAGAAATGTGTTGGACGCCCTCAAGAGAAGCCAATTTGAATTTCGAAAAAGCCAGTGGGCGATGGAGCTCTTGCGTTTTCACATTCGACAATCGATTTTCTTGTAAGCTGCTTTTTCGAATTTTCAATTCTGCGACCGATTTCTCGGACGCATTGGTAAAGTTATTCAGTAAGACATTTTACTTTATTTTCCTTATCAGTTTATTGAAATCTCTCATTGAACATCTATATCAAGTTTTTTATAAGTTACGAAGGTGTACACGATAAGAAATATTTTATAGAAACAATAAACAACTTTGTTGATTTAACTGAGAACCATTTTCTCTTAATGGTCCTATAAAACTGGTTAGATGGCTAGACTCTAACTCTAGAAGCTGAAGTAGAACTTCGCAAGATAATAGTTCAATGAATTGTTAAAATGTCAGTATATCCGACAATAACAAAATAATTTAAATTTTTTTTTCGCTTTTATAAATAGAAAAATTGTTCAATTTTATGCAATATAAATTGTAAACGTCTTTAGATATTACGTTACATAGTTTCTTGTAAAGTAGAAACAAAATAAGACCATTTTTTTAAAACAAGTTCAATTGTATTAGAACACATCGCTATTCATGTTTGTACTAATTTATTTAATATTTTTATGTAAAATCAAATCCTGTCAAACGCATGCTGAAGATTTTTATTAAAAATTAATCTTGTAGGTGCCTAAAAAATTCCTAAAAATCGATATTTTCGAATTATTATTTATGCTCGCCTTTCTATGTTTGTGAATAGATCTTTCTGAAAATAGGACCATTAAGTATATAATAATAGAAACAAGAAGATCTAATAATCGGGGAACTTCATTCCATCCGTACATGTGTCGGTACAGACATACATTCCAGGAAATTCTTAAAATGGATTTATTTTGAATGAAGACAGTTTTTATACCTACATTAAATCGCAACGGTCTCAAGCAACGGTCGTTCTTGAAAATAATAAAACATGGACTTTAAAATACCCGTAAAATGAGTAATTCCATTCTTTGTGACGAGTATTCGCCGAACTCCTAGTTCAGATTACACGGGTTTATACGATACACGTGTATCTTAGACACCTCTAAAGTATATCTTTGTAAAAAATATATTTCGCCGTATTAATTAAAAATAAATAATTGAATGTCTAAAGTAAAATATCCATATTTACATACATACACACTCGATTAAACTGAAAAATCACTCCAATAACTCTTCCACTTTGATCCAACAGTTGTATGGCCTATTTAATCATGTTTCGACGCTCCGTGAACGCTCTGCCCCCCGTTACGAGCTTAACAACGCGTTTCCTTTCGCTCCGACGGAGCTTTACTACCGAAAAACCCAGAGCAAAAATCGAAAGCGCCACCATTCTCCTCGTCCTCTCTGATAAATCTCTTGGCGCTAGCACGTGCGACCGTCGTCGTGTGAAGAAAGAGCTCGCGTGCTGAGTTTCCTCTCTGATGACGTTGACGACGTCGGTTGGGGCCGGCCTATATGCCCCCGCCGCCGTTGCCGACAATGGCCCAACCGCCGTCCCGGTGAACATTAACTCGCTCGGGCATTCACGTCAACTGGTGAATCGGACGTCATTAGTTTTCGCTCTTCCGGAGTCGAATTTTCGTTTGCCCTTACACACCCCCACATATATTGCACGCCCGTCTGCCCGGGTATTAATGCATGCCCTTTGCGTCAGGCGATTTTGTGATATGAGAACCACGGCGCATACGCCTCGTAGGGATTAATTATTCCCATAGTGAATGCTGATACGCGCAAGCGAGCGTGCCCGATGCAGATGATTCCTCTGAGTGTGTGTCCGTGTGTGTGTGTGAAGAGTGAGTGGAGCAGGTCTTAATTTTGCGCCCTTCTAACACTCCCGACTCATGCATGTGATATAGTAAATAAGGGTTCCAGTGATACAGGAGGTATAGTGAAGAGGTAGAAACTAAAAGTGAATAGGTAGAAGGACCTTTCTCATGCGCTGATTTTGTGGACAATTGAGTTGGGATTCGGTTTTAGAGGGTTCTATTAAACTAAGATATTCCTCAGTCAGGTACAGTTTATTTTGAAATATAAAAGTTTCACTTTCAAATCTTTTTTGCACCTTCTTTTCATTTATTTTTTTTTTCGTGTCACAATTTATGTATTCCTTCAATAGTAAAATTTCGCTATTTTAAAAAAGTTAATACCTATATACCCTATTAATATAGGGATACCCACTACTTCGGAATGCATATTCACTATTTTGGAAATGCATGACTTTTAACTACTGGATAGTGATTTTTTCACTAGTTTACATTTAGAGAGCATACCAAAACATTTGCCGCACTCTCTAAATATAAAATACTGGAAAATCCACTATCTAAGAGTTCAAACTAGTGCACTGCTAAAATAGTGACTATGCACTCCGAAATAGTGGGCATCTATTATTTTAGCAGTGTATATTAACTTTTCTAAAATAGTGAAATTTAACTATTTGAAAAAAGTTAATGTAGACTATTAGAGCAGTGACTGTCCACTATTTCGGAGTGCATAATCACTATTTCAGCAGTGCACGAGTTTTAACTCTTACAATTAGAACACTAAGTACATAGAACGACGGTGATAGATGACTTTTCGTTGATGTTTTTTTTTTATTTTGAATGAACCACAGACAGCTGTATGAAGCACAAATTGATAAAGTGGGATGTTGATAAGTAATATACAAGTATTTTTCAGACAAATATGTTCACTACTTAACAAAACCAATTCGTTAACATTAATCATAACCTCGGATTTTTTTGAAACTCCAACACTAGCAATATCAGTATAGGTCCTACAGCTATGTAATGGTTATAGCAATATTGCTTCCTCCTAGAGGAAGCTTTATGATAGTAAAAAAGAAAGTTTATGAGATAATGTATTAGGAACTTTATTTAGCAAATTTGGAATCGAAATACACTATTTTTAGAAAATGTCCGTATGGATGTGTGTGTGTGTGTATGTATGTCC
>UXGD01007838.1:0-10355 GCA_900474315.1 Torymus auratus | reverse complement strand
CGTAGTAATTTATTGAGTGTGGAGGAATGAACTTTAACGAACGAGTTTTATTTGTTTAAAAATTTGATATATTTAAAGATTTGATAGGTTTAAATATATCAAATTTTTTAACAAATAAAACTCGTTCGTTAAAGTTCATTCCTCCACACTCAATTCTATAGTAAAGATTTTAATTTAGTAAAACAGCAGTTAAATAAAATTATTCCTTTTATATCTGTCACAAAAGATGTGTAATTATTTCTTTACATTACACCTATACGTATGTACATATAGGTGTGCCCTTAATAAACCTATACTTATAGAACTTAACAAATTTTAAAGTGCACTCATAATTTACGATTCATACAGAATGTGAAATATTTAAAAATGATAGACGATCAACCAATTCATGGCTTTATGATGTTCATAAGTTTATTACCGAAAAAAAACAACTCAAGTAATTCATTTATATAATTTTATTTTTTATTAATATAAATATTATACAGGGTAATTCTTACTTTTCCAACAACGTAATACATTCACACATATATTCTTCTATTAAATAATATGTATACTATAAATATAAATTCAAATACTGTAGTGATGGTTATAATTAATTGAATAAGATAATTTGTTCTTTGCTATTCTCTCTTTGTGTTCGTATAAAACAACATATATTCAATATTTTCTCCTAATCCTCTAATGTTTCCTTGTAGTCCTCTTTTAAAATATTTCTAACTTCTTGCTTATCCCAATATTCCGAATCTGGAATATTAACTACACAATAATACATTTTAATTGAAATTCATAATAATTTTATTTAAGTCATATTCTAGTTGTATCACAATTTATTTCGAGTATCTTATTATCTAAACCCTCTTATTATCTAGAGGAGCGATCTGCAATGCTCCAAACACAAGTTATGAGTTACGAAGCCTGCGGACGCTTTGTGCTATACGTATATATTATATACTTACCACGAGGACATGATTTTCTTATTTATGCGAGATGTCGAAGCTAGTACTAATATTTTAATATTTTTCTCTTTAAAACCACACGTTCCGGATGCATTTTTTCTCCTTCCTTATGTTACAAAGTACACGGAAATAATTTTGTACAATTGAAAACATCTTTGTTATATATTTTTTTCAGTTGAAAGTTTTTTAGGAAATGTCAAAAAAGCCTTTTTTTGAATCTCAGCCATTTAGCCCGAAAACGTTCTACTAAAAGTTTAAAAAAGAAATTGAAACTAGAAAAAGAGCTTTAATTTACTTTTTTGAAAATTAAAAAAATGTTGATTTCTTCAAAAGTTATAAAAGTTTAAAGTTGACCGTCGTAAAGGTATAGAAATGTACAAATCACAGGAATTGGCAGCCCAACTTTGAGAGCATTCTTATGCCTTTTCGACGTGCAACTTGAAACTCTTAAACTATTGAAGAAATCAACATTTTTTAATTTTCAAGAAAGGAAATAAAACCTCATTAATTTAAAATTCTTTTTTGAAACTTTGAGTAGAACGTATCTAGCCTTAAATGGCTGCCGTTTAAAAAAAGGAATTTTTTTGCTTTTTTTTCGAAAATTTCAATCTTTAAAAAAAGTATTGACAAAGCTAACATTTTTAATATTGTACACGATTTTTCCTGTATATTTTGTGACATAAGAAAGAAGAAGAAACGCGCCTGGAAGGTGTGCCCTAAAAAAATATTTTGACGTAAAGTTTAAATTTTTTGTGAAATGTGAGAATAAAGGTTAAATATAAAATTCGAACGCATTTAGTTTGAATTTAGATATTAAATTTAAGGCTTTTTTAAATAAGTATTTAAAATTTATACAGCAATATACAATTATAATCGAACCCCAGTGGCAATAAATTTTGTGCCAAAATCGTGCCATACCGTGCCAAACCGTGCCAAACTATAGAAAATTGAGACTTTTTGCACGTTTATGGCACAGTTTGGCACAGATTGACATAGTTTGGTACAACATAGACACAGTTTGCTATTGGAAATTTTACTAAAGTTTTTTTACTCAATTTTTGCGCATTATGGCACAGTTTGACATGATATTAGCACAGTTTGACACAATATTGGCACAGTTTGACACGATATTAGCACATGTTATACACAATATTGGCACACTTTGACAGGATAATGGCACAGTTTGACATTATATTGGCGCAGTTATGACATAGATTGGCACAGCTTGATAAATTTTTTACTCAATTTTCGTGTATTATAGCGAAATATTTTGTCGAACTGTGTCACACTGTGCCAATATTGTGCCGAGAGTGTGCAAAAAATTTAATTAATTGTGACTATGACAAACTGTGCCCATATTGTACTATACTGCGCCAATATTGTGCCAAACTGTGCCAAGAGAGCGCAAAAAATGGGCAAAAAATTTGATTAATTTTTTATTATAGCAAACTGTGCCCATATTGCGCTATACTGCGCCAATATTGTGCCATATTGGCCTATAGTTGCCTATAGTTTGGCACGGTGTATCCCAATATTGGTACAGTTTTGACACAGTTTTGGCACGGTAAGGCACGATATTGGCACATCTTGGCACACAATTTATTTCCACTGGGGAAGTTCGCGTAACAATTGTAAAACTCCACTCTATACTGTCGAAATTGTATAATTATAATTTAAATATACTTCACATTTTGATTTTAGTTTTGATGTATATGGTATTTTCCTATACGTATACTGCTGTACATTGGCTTAAAGATATATTTCCATATATATATATAACTCCAAAAGTGCTTACGACAATATGGTGAACTTGCAGACGTCAACGCAAAGAAACTTCCCTTAAATTGATATTTGTCACTGTTAATCCCCATTTCTGAGCATATTTGGTCGGTACAATTGGTCGTTACTATTTGTTCTATATTTCGATACGTTCTGTCCCAAGGATATGCCCAGAATGTGCAATTTATGCCAACTGAATTAACAATTGATTCCGTGAAGTATAAATAAGATCTTCCATGGTTACATATGGCTTTATTTATAGCTGGAAAAATTATTTAATTATGACACTTTTATACAATTAAAATTAAGCAAACTCACAGTAATTATATGTAGTTTTAAAATGTTAATTGTAACAAGAAAAATACAAATTTGATTAGAATTACATCTTTTTATGTATTTTTCAAATATTTACCTTCATTCGGTAAGGACAAAATTGGAATTGTATACTTAGTTATTTCACAACCAGGTTGTTGTTTTCCGCCATTGGGAAAAAAATCAATATGACCTATAGATAATGACAAAGTTAATTGTTAAAAAAAAGTAGCAGTATATTGACTAAGCGAATGCTTCATAAACCTTTTAACTCAGACGCGTTTTTTCGTCTTCAAATTTAAACTTTTTATGTTAAATAATCGATTCTAATTATTTTCTGAATTTCTAATCACGTCTGTTGTGCAGAAATCGTATTTTAAAATCCTACTCCTACACAGCTTCCACCACAAAGTTGAAGAAAAAAAAAAAACGCGTCTGAGTTAGAGGGTTTTTGAAACCTTCGCTGAGTTAACGGGTTATTCTTCTCAGCCGTCGATATTCTAGCAAAAATTGATATTTTTTTCAGTATAATATATATATATATATAGAGAAGCATTAAAAAAAATAATTTGATTGCCTATTTTTATTTGGTAAAAGATGAAATTATTAAATAAAATTTATTAAAAATGAACAAAACATACCTATAGGTTGCGGCAATCCTAATCCAAGATCTTTTAAAAAACGGCCGTTGGTATGAATAATGTCCACGAAAGGTGCATCATTTTTATCTAGTTTCAATGCTAAATCAGCTGTTTTGAAACAAGGCTGCGCTGGATCTAATCCTGTAATTCTGCGTATTGTCCAACGAGCTCTTCGCCTTTTAATCTCGTTGGCTGCATATCCGCAGATATGAGCTCCCAAACTGTGACCGATGCAGTGAATTGTGCCCCATTGTTCTTCACTTGGTTCATTTTTGTCTAGCGTGTAATTGGCGATTTGACCAAATAATCTTTAATAGAAACATTGTGTATTTGCTAATTAGTAAATAGTATTTTAATTTAATTAGCATTTTAATGAAAATATAAATAGTTGTGATAAATACTCCCATTGAAATATTTTTTACATTTAGTATATATCTATTACAATAAATGATTTACTCTTTTAAATTTATACAATAATCTCTAATATTATTAAAAGGTAACTGTAGCTTATCCGACCATATACATAATTCGGTCGAACACATCACATTTTCTACTTTATGAGAAGGCTTTTAATAAAACATATGAATTTGCCTGAGCTGATCATATAAATAAGCTCAAAAATGTCAAAAATGACTTATATAAAAAATAATTAAAAAAATTTCCGAATCTGTTTCACTTTTTTACAACAGTATTAATCTGAAAAGTGGCCCGTATTGGGTACACATGTTATAGAGCGTATGTAAACCAGTTTTTTTTTAATTCAGAAGCTCTTAGCAAGGCTAAGTTCAATTTTGAGGTAATCGAAATTTTTTCTAGTAGAAGATGTACTATATAGTTTGATCATTAGTTTTTTCTAAACTGATGCTTACAAAAAAAAAAAAAAAAAAAAAAAAAAATTGACCGAATGTCACCTATATTAAAAATTGACTGCTATTTAAATAAATAATAATCTAAAATATATGTCTAACGTTGCCAACTGATTTCCAGTAGTTTGGGTGTTCACAACGGCTTTATAGTAATTATAGGTATCACCACCATCACTCCAGTCTACATCGATTACATTTACGTCCTCCTGAAAAAATAAATTAATTTAAAATATTAGCTCAATAATACGCATACCGTCAATACAAGTAAGTGTAAATTGCCGGGTGGGAGCAAGAACGTCCTATCTCCGCTCGTCGCGTAAGAACGTCCCATCTCAGTTCGTCGCGTAAGAACGTCCCATCTGGGGCGCCCTGTGCGTGGATTTTGAGCCGAGATGGGACGTTCTTACGCGCCGAGCCGAGATGGGACGTTCTTACGCGACGAGCCGAGATAGGACGTTCTTACGCGCCGAGCCGAGATAGGACGTTCTTGCTCCCACTCGACGAAATAACGTATATTATATTATTTATCCAATAGAAGAAAGCGACTTTAAAAAACATCAAGGTCTTTAGAACTATTTTATTATTGTTTCGTGACCATATAAGTTATTTTTTATTTAAATTCAAAGTCATGTCATAACTATATTATCGTCCAAATACCAAAGAAACACAAAGTTTTAAAAATATCGTTGAGAAATACAGTTGTAGATTGCAGCATACATTCTACTTGTTAGATTCACAAAATATCTCTGGGTTAAAATGTTCATCACATTATTACTACTGAAATACTTTAGAATTAGTAAATAAATATGGAATTCAATATTATGCAATAATTCAAATATTATATAGTCGCTAAACATTGCTAATTTTTTTAATAATAAAAAAGTTTAAATGTGTTCTGCATTATTATTAAAGTAACATATGTCAATTCTTTAGGTTTAAGCTTATGGCATTGCGAGGCGATCATTGGCGGTACCGATGTAATACAGGGAGAATTTCCCTTTGTCGTGACTCTACGAAATGATACTGGACGACATTATTGCGGTGGAGCTTTAATTACAAATAGGCATGTCCTTACGGCGTCGCACTGTCTATATATTCCGATAAAAGTGTTTTTGAAGGCGGAGTTGAGGAAAAGTTGCCTCCCCAAAATGTAACAGTTTAAATTAAAACCATTTCTCTTGATCAGAATTCTGGTCAAGTTTATCAAGTTGAAAAGTTAACTTCTCAACCTCAATATAATATTACAAATTTCAACATTGGAGTATGATGTCGCTATAATTAAGGTATAACTATTTTTTAACTTTAATAAATTTTTATCAAATTTCCTACACTATTATTATAGGACGATTATTCATACAAATAAGAGTCATAAACGCATCGTTTATTCTTAAGCTTGGAGGGGAAAAAGCGACTGTAGCTGGATGAGGCGTTAATAAGAGAGAATTAATTGATGCTAAAACGCCTCCCAATACTCTTCAAAAATTAGAGTTAGATACCATTGATGTAAATCAGTGTATAAGCCAAGCGAATAATTTTTCTAAAGGACTGGGAGACTTTATTGAAGAGCCTGCCAAAAAAATGAGTTTATTTTGTGCTTGGAAAGACACTAGCGCAGGTGTCTGTGTTGTTAGTATTAATGCTTATCTATTTTTAGAACTTATTAATTTTTGTATACACATTGTTGTTTTTAATATTATTATTTATTTATAGCGTGATAGTGAAAGTCCTGTGATAATAGGCGAAAAAATTGCTGGATTAGTAAGTTTTGGCGTCCCGTGTGCCAAAGGTGTGCCCGATGTTTTTCAATCAGTTAATTATTACAGTAATTTTATAAACGAGGAAATAGCTAAATAAACATTATTTGAGTGAGCAGATAATATCGTTATATTTGAAATATTGGCGCGAAAATTCAATTTTATTAGTGGTAATAATAAATGTATTAAATTAATTATATATTATAATATTATTATAGTTTATTATATTGTAATAAACTATCATACCTGGAATTTTATTCATTTACTTTTATATAGTCTTTTCCCTTTCTGGTAATTATCTGCGTGTACGTACAGCAACGAAAAATACGATATACCGAGGAGTTATTATTTAATAAAAGAAGCTGATTAGTGCCCCCTCTCCCGAGCCTGTCACCCCGACGCGGACTTACGCGCAAGCAGGTCCAATTCGCTTGCCATTTTACAACGTGACAACGTCTCAATCCTTAGCACTTTCCACTCTCTAATCCTTATTTTTCTTTTACAGTTTTTGCTATAAATACCCTTGGGAAGTAGTAATATGGTTAGTGGTATTTTCATGTTCTATACTATCGCCTCACATACCCGCGCTCACGCGTTTGGATGTGTATGAGCGTGTGCAGAATGTAAAATTGTGATTTTATTGCTCAAGA
This sequence comes from Torymus auratus, assembly GCA_900474315.1. Taxonomy (NCBI): domain Eukaryota; kingdom Metazoa; phylum Arthropoda; class Insecta; order Hymenoptera; family Torymidae; genus Torymus; species Torymus auratus. The sequence goes on along the minus strand of UXGD01007838.1, from coordinate 3,397 downwards.
GAATTAAAATGTAACTTTAAAATGAATTCGGATGTATAATTATCTTATGATTATATATCAGAGCTTCTTTTTTTGTATACTTCTTTATTCCGAATGATTCAATAAATATACAATTTGAGTTTAATTAAGGAACATCAAGAGATGTCTTCTGATATTACAGTTTTATTGAACAAATAAGCAATAATCCAATTGAAAGAACCTTACCAAAGTCAAATATGCATTGGTCATATCTTCAATCCAGGTCTCGTTGCCATTTGAAAGAAAGCCGTGAATAATGACAGCAGTTTTTCGTTTAATATCAAAATCTGTCCATTCTAGACCGAATTGTTTGCCGATCATAACTTCAACCTTACGAGGCTTTTTCCTTGATGACATATAGAAACGCGCATTCTGGGCTTTAGTGCCATTGGCATTTTTCTTTAATAACGATTCCAACTGCCTGGCAATTGATAGGCCTAGACCTAAACAGTCGTTCACGTCAACCGTGGTCGTGTTTTCAACTGCCTCCACTGTATTCTTAACGCTGCTCTTTTCATTATTTGACAGTTTACCTGTTCATAAAAAATATTATCTTTATTTTAGCATTCTTTGACGAATCGCGCTAGTATTTTAAAAACAATTTTTTTTACGTAAGTAAATGTTTAATGAATATGTATTACAATAAAAAGAAAAAAAAGAAAAAAAAATATAAATCAAGCGAAAGATTAAGTGTTGATTTAAATTACAAAGTAGATGATATATTTTTACATTTAAATTAAACTATCCAAAACCAGCAACCATTCCATTCACAGATAACTTACTTTTTCATTACACTATAAACTATTGGTTCCACCAATAAAACTATAGATTAATAATCAAATTTACTAACGTAGTTATTTTTTCCATGAACAAATGCAGATATCTCTTTAAAAATTTACTTTATTAAATGCTTTAAAATGTTCAATTATTATTATTATTCCAAAAGAAGATTTGAAAATAAAATATAGTGTTATTATATTTGTCATAATCTGCCATAAAAACTTATTTAATTTTAAGTAAAATAAAATAAATTTTTTTCATAATGATCGAAAAATGTCTACCATATTTGGACCTTTAATTACTTCAGGATGATTCGTTGGCAGGATAGTTGCAATTTCGCGAATCATGGCTGATGTGTTCGATAAAAACTCGTTAATAATGCTAGTTTTCCTTGCAGATTTACGAAATGTGCTAGCCTTCATGAGGAACCAACAGAACGTGCTAGTTTTCGTAAAGGCCATCGAAATATAGAAATTATACTTCTCCATAAAATTTTAAGACTACCTATTTAATACAGTTAGTTTCTGCAGTTGTTGTATATAGTTAGACAGGGAATTCAGTTGTTGAGTATAATTGATATCATAGCTATCAATATAAGCATTCTGTTGTAAAACGTAGTGGGTATCATTCCACTTTTAGAGGAAAAAATGATTAAAAAAAACAACGTTTCTTAATATCCAACGGCAACTGGAGTAAAGGAATATACGTATATAAAAGTAGAGTTGCTATATCAAACGGATGAGTTTGTTGGAAAGATACCACACCCGGGTTTTCCGTCGTGCAATCAAAATTTATTATCGCCTCAGAATTCTAGCAATTAGGATTATACTACATCAGCTACTAAAATTTCAGTAGGAAATAATTTTTTGTACCGATCTTATATATTAATTGAATTTGTGATAATAAAGGTAACAATTATATAGAAAATTATAATTATTTTTTAGTCCGTCTTTAGGCATGTATTACAGGTAATCGATTTTTATTTTGAACCGAGTTTTTTCAAGAGAAAAATAAGTGACATAAATATATGAATTCACTTTAGTAAATGCGTTACCTTAGATAAAAAATGTGACTTAAATATATGTTTTATTTACCTTGCGAAGGTATCTGGAAAATGTCTATAGGAATTTAATTGAACGAAAAATTGTCATTGTACCATTGTTTTTAATAAATAATTAAAAATAAGTACCCTATAAATACAATAACTGCATTTACATCTAACCCTATAAGCTGTGATTACAAGAATCCAGTACGAATTTCTTAACTCAGTATGAATTTCTTGATATATATGAATCGAGAATTTGTGGCCTATTGATAATAAACAGTAGCAAAGAATACAATATTTTAATTGAATTATTTTTAAGATAAATAACACATATATAATTAGAAACAATAAGTTGGGAATATAATATGCAATAAATATTATATATAAAAAATGTCATGACCTTTAAAATTCAAACATTATTCGCACGTATTTTTGTTAAATATTATTTTATATATTATTTTGACAAACGATGCACATTATCATTAATTCATATTAAAGTTTGAGTTTGCTAAAAAAATTGTGTTAATTGATTGGTACATGCTTTTAAATTAACATCACATCACTAATACAGTTATTATAAGGCGATGCGATCACAGTAAAATATTGTCACCGATATTTCTGATGATGTCCTGAGCTCTTGGAGCACTACTTAACACAGTGTTTTTCGTTCTCGTTGAATAATCGAGAGTTGTGGGCCCATTTTCACTCGATTCGTTCCCCAATTCAGTCGAAGATTCAACGGCCTTGATCTCACTGATGGTTTCTTTAGCGTCGATCGCATGCTGCCCGATAAGGAAACAGCAAAGCACGGAAATCGACGATAGCACTGCGCCGCGACTGCTCCCCCGGTTGTACATGACTCGGATAGTCTAGTTTGACTGGGACAGTATTTACCAAACGCTTCGTGTTATATGTAAGAATGTCCGATAAAATCATACACGGCGCACTGAGTCATTTTCCATCATCACTGCGGCACGCTTGCTGACCTTTGGGATCGAAACTGGAAACAATCAACAGAGACGCATGCGCGGGATGCTTCGTTGGTGCGCTGTCTCCGCATCCTTTCTTATTTATTTATTTCTTATACCTATATTTCGCGAACGGCTTACATATTTCTAGGAGATATGCTGATTGGTTGAGTCCGCCTTATTTAATCGTAATGTAACTTCGGTTGACGATTTTCTACACAAAAGTCGAAAGGCATGCACCTTGGAATCGTATTAGCGGCTAAGCATTTTCTAAACATGTCATCTAAGTCGTTTTTTATATGGGTCATTTGCAAAAAAATTGAAACTAGTGTGTCCTGGGCTTGAAAAAATATTTGGATTGACATTTTTTAAAATTAAACGATAGTTTTGTATTCTTTTCCATGTTCACAAAAATATCTTTTAGTTATCTTCTAGTGTAAAAATTTATTAATGGATACGGGATATAAATATGTATGCAAAATGTGAGTATCATCAGCTGTCTCTTACACAAAAAGACACTTCTGTACTATATTTTATTTGAAAATTTTTAAATATTCATAATAAAATCATTATGTACCATTATTGT
>UXGD01007837.1:0-10356 GCA_900474315.1 Torymus auratus | reverse complement strand
TTCGGCCTCACTAGACAAAAAAATCGTATACTAACCATGGGAACAAATAAAGAATGCCTCAGATCGCATGTTTGTCAATTTACAATGTCAATGTACAATTTACATGCGATCTGGGAGATTCTTTACTTCTTTACTCCCTAGGTATGTAATATACCTTTTTTTTTTTTTTTCCCCAATAGATTTTTAGTTACTATATAGCGAAGAGCGAATGAAACATTTATCGGTTATTAAATTTAAATATGATTTTATGGTTCTTCTAAGGAGATTTTTTCATTGCTCTACATTTCTAAGTACATGAATGAACGAAAAATCAACAGAAAAGGTCATTTCAAAAATTTAAATTTATTAAATTTTCACACATAGTTATACAAACTAAAATTCTTTGCCTTTAAATATAATTAATCTATGTTAATAAATAATATAAAGGTAAAAACGATACACATAAATTCTTTAATTAACAAACTAATCACGAAATAGACTTTTATTTATTATTAAGTAAAATTTTACAATAATAGTTACAGACATTGTTATTGTTGCGCCTAAACGATGTGTCCTCAATCCTCAAAAAGCCTGATCTTTTCGACCTCGGCTGTGTTAGTCACAGTTACGTTTACAATAGAGAGAAAGATTGTGAGAGAGAGTTAAGCTCAAAAAACAAGTAACAAGATATTCCATTCGATAACAAAATCACACATTGACCGTGTCCCGATGTTAAGTATTCAGCTTCGTCGAGGTCTCAGCCTGTGGTCCCCTGGAGTGCATACGGTCGAGATAGGCGAGTCGATGCCAGCGCACATCCTCCCGGTCGGGTGTGGGTGGCGCGGTGACACACTCGAGGCTGAGCTGCAGCGCTCGCCTTAGCTCGTCGTCATCCTCTTCGTCTGGGTTACCACTTGTTGTCGCCGCCGCCGGGTCATAATTACTCGTAGAGGTCGAGGGATTCTCTAGTCTGAGTTTGAGATTCTTCTCACGCTGTTGTTCTGCCTCGTAGTTCTCCAAACTGAGCTGTAGGACTTTCTGGAACTCGGCGTTCTCATCGTCGTCATCATCGATTGTCTGCACAACGTCGTCGCGGCCCTCGACTTTGATGGGGATTATCCTCTCGCGTGGTTGGCGAGGTGATTCCGAGATGATTTCCACCTCGGGTCTCCTGCCGACAACACGAGATGTCGAGGGAACCATGACGCTTTCGAGTGCTTGCGCGGCCTGCAAAATTTTTGCTTCTTCTTCCGCTTTTGTGCCCAGTCTGTAGCCTTTGCTGTTGAAGACAGGTTGTTCGCTTGCTTTTGGCTGTTTGACACTTGATTTTGGCTGCTCGGATGATTTTGGCCTCATTACGGGATTTCGTAAAAGAATTTCGTCAGCCTCGCATGGAGGTAGTGGACCAATCACAATAAATATTGAATAACCTGAAATTTACAAAATTTATGCATGAGTAATTATGTTTTTATGAACTTCTTGCATTTATTGAAATGTCTTTGTTAACATTCATGTAACAAAATAAATCTTTCATTTAACATACCCTCTTGAATGAGTTGTTTCAAACACATATGAAGGTGTGTATCTGTTATAAGTTGTGGACCACTGAGCATTGAGTTCAGATTAAACCACTGATTTCCAATTTTTCTTATTGTGAACCAATGTCCTTTGTAATTACAAATGTATGCTGTCATTTGTCTAAAAAAAGAAAACATATATTTAAAATACAGTTACTGTGATGAAGAAATTAATACTTAAGAAAAATAGCAGACTTTGTTCATGAAAGTAGCACACTATTTTTCGAAGCATCAATAGTGGCACAATGACGTAACCTACGATGGATCATTTTGTGCCAATACAGCTGCTGGTTCTGTACTAGTATAAGGTACTAATTCCAAATTCCAAACCTCTAATGCCTTACTGATTACTTGGACAGAAAAATATCCACTGTCATCCATATTTCCTGATGGTTGCTAAAACATGAATAATATTTTAATATTTTTGAGCATGAAGTCAAAATGTTAGAATAAAAAGTATATCTATCTTCTTTTCATTTTAACAACATTGTTTTATTTTGGAGCAGTCTTTACCTATAATTATCCTCTATACTATCTTCTATAATGTCCTCACCTTCAATTTTATTGTAATAAAAAACAAACTCTTTTTATTATGATTAAGCATGTATTTCAATAACATTTGAATCTTTCATTATATTATAAAAATAAAAAATAAATATTTAATATCTGCATATTTTTTATATTATATTTCAATAATAGACTTTATACTCAAAACAAAATAATTGTTGTTAGATATAAGTCTCTGGATTACAACTTTTTGCAATTGTAAGTTAAGATTACTATTTTTTATCGTGTAATATAATACTTGAGGATGGAATCTAACAAAAAATAGATTTCTGCTGATAACAGCGTTCATTTTTAATGACGATAAAAATTCTATTCGTTCTCTGTTACGACTTGTAAGCTCTCATCATTGGATTTCTCAAAACTTTAAACACTAAAATCTTCGGTAGTTTCTTACCTCTTGATTCAGTATGTAATAAACAAAAAAGCTCTTTTCCACACCAAAAAACAAAAGCACAGCTAAGAACAACCAACAGTCTATGTGTACACCCCCCCCCCCTCACACAACATACCCTTCCCTCCTACATACCTCAATGAATCGCTTGTATTCATCGGTGTCCTCTCCACTCTCAGCCATGGCCAATCTCTCCTCGGTGTCGAGCTGCTCCGCCAGATTCGCCAGGTCGACGGCGTTGAAGTACTGGTCCTGGAGCAGCGCGTTCAGGCAGTGCTGTGCGCAGAGGTATCCCTCTTGCTGCAACAAGTTATACACATTAGCGGCCGTCATGTCACGTAATAAAGTCTCTCTCTCGCGCGTGGTCTGCAGTGTGCTTACATGCGACGCGCACCCAAACAAAACAAACGCGCAGACGTATTAGACGAATGCACATATCCGCGCATTGGGCGAACCGCGATGTGCGAGTAAAAAAAGAAATGCACTCACCTTTTCGTGAAAGATGTACTCCATGACGCTGTCGCGATGACGTTGTTGTGTATATGTATGCACCTACGTGCACGTACACGAAGAAAACGACGGAGGACGCGAACTTCGACTGTGCCCAAGTAGACGCTTCTATAAGTATATTCTCTCCTCTATATACCGGACTCTCTCAAGAGATGTATTACACGCATGCACGACGCGCTGCCCTCTGATACTCAAAGTCAACTGCTTGCTCGAAAAAAAGGAGCGTGAATCACACACAACGACGAGACGTCGCGGTTGTCGTTCGGGCAGGGAGCGCGCACACTAAACATACGTATATATGTCGTCGTCGCCGCCGTCGCCGCCGTCGTCGTAGTCTGTCTCTGTCTTATGCTCTGCTGCCTCGCGTACACGGTCACCGTCGCACTTTTTTATTTTTTGCAGTCTCGGGTCGCTCGCGGCTGCGCCGTAGTGATGGGAACTGGGCAGTGATTGTGATAGCAGCGAGTAGGAAAGATGATGAACCACGCGGACCATTTTAGTTCTTCCTTTCTGAGTTTTGCTGTGTAGACGGCGCGCGTGCATGAATCAGACTGAGAGCGCGAAATATACAAAGCGAGGTGCCGAGGTGTTTCATTGTCGTTACTTATGCTTTTTTACGGAGAAGTGGGTTGTGTTGTGGTCGTCGGTTTTTACTTTGGAGCTATTTTTGGAGCTCCGGTGTGTTTCTATATGAAGCTATAGGTAGGATATATGCAAAAAAGTAAAATAAGCTATAGAGTACGTTCGCTGAGTATCAAAATTATCTCATTTTTAATCGGTTCGGTGTTATGTGACCCGTTAACCCGGTTTGCTTTTTCTTTTACATGATAATAAAATTCAAAGAGGAAAATATCTGGAATTGAAAGAAAATATGATAACAGTCAAAAAAAAAAAAAAAAAAAAATTATATTTTCGAAAACTTTAACCTCACAGTGTTGAACATCTTCAAAAACAATAACATATTTTTAAGTTACATATATCTTTCTTGTTACGCATGTTTATTGCTCTCTTTCATGTTTTTTAATTTTAGATGTTTACGATAAGTATCTTTTATAGTTAATAATTTTCATACTCTACAAGTAAGTATGTGGTTCCCCAATCGTCAATTTATAGAGAATTGTGTACTTTAGTATTTTACACTATTTCCTTTTCAATTATTTATGATGTTTACTAATTCTTTAAATCACCCATCCATTGTTTCTCAAATCATTGTCAACAGTGGCTGAATGCAATAATTAATAAATGTAAATAAAGAAAAATTGGATAAAGGAATCTACACGATTTGCTCCAACACCACCAACAATAATTTTAATTTAAGTAAAAAATAATAATTTGGCATAAAGAAGTTAAAATTTTATTAGGTATATATTATTAAATATTATAACATTCATAACTAAAATATGTGGTTCAACGGCGCTTATATTTTATTTATTTATTACTGCGGTTAAAAATAAACCTCCACACAAATATATATAACATTACTTCAGAGTGAAATTTGCTTGCGAGCAGTTAAAAAACAGTAAAAGTCCCAAAACGGCGCATACCAGAGAATTTGGCAACCCACCAAGGCACCGGCGCTCCATATTTCCCAACAACTGCGCGCATATCAATCATACTTTCGACAAACCATCCCATCGTGCTCCAATCTCAACCCGCGATTCGCGCGACCTACAAACCGCACGCACATATCCTCCTCTATCGCACCTCGGCGCAACATAATCATTTCGCTCTATTAAATTTGCTTACATAAGCTTATTCTCTCTCCTCTCTCACTCTCTCCTTCGTACGCAAATCTCCCTTGCATCGCACACAGCAACACATATACCTACAACCTATCGATTCGAACGTACCGCCAGTCATGCGCACCGCTCTAAAAACTTTCCACTCTCGGCGGCGAGCCTCCCGCCGCCGCCTGCGCAGTAGCCGCGTCGCGATTGTTCTCTCTCCTGCGCGAGCAGCTGATTCATGACACGCCAAATATCCTCCGAGCAGGCAGCAGCAGCAGCAGCTCTACTTCTTTGCCGTTGTGGGGCTCTAAAAAGAACGTGAGAGAATTGGAAGATTCCGGCCCAGCAGCATTATCGGCACGTCTGCTCGCTGTCAAGGTGGCTCGTCGACCGGCTAAGCTGGCTGTTTCTCGTCGCAATCCGCACGTGAGTATTCATGCAGCAGCGAGCACATCAGCAACACACAAAGGAGATGTGTCTGATGTTTGCCCGGACGTTATCTCTCGCTCTCTTTCTCTATCTCTCTCTAGCTCTCGCGCGCTCATATACTTACCTACCACTCTTACTTTCTTTGCGTACACCTTTTGATTGTGTTCCTTTTTTTGTTTTGTTTTCGTTAGATACACGCGCGGGCCTTGATCTGGAACGTTCGCGGGGGGGTTTTGTGGATTTTTTCGGAGTATAGGTGTACGTGAGAGAGAAGGCTTTTGTTGTGCGGTTTTATCGATTTCCTGCCGCGTCGCCGAGGCTTCGAGCTATGAGACTGCTGACGCGTTGCTTCATCTTCTGTCGCTTTGTATACGTTTGATGTTTTTGTGGATGATAACGAGAGGAGATGAAAGTTGTGATTCGAGATTAGGAATGCCATTTTTTTTCCAAATTTCAGATCAGGACCCGCAATTACGTTTAATCGGCGATTTTTTTATTCCGTTTTGTTTTTAAGTTGATTATCATTTAAGTTTCTTTTTTTGCCTTCCAAAGTTACACTTCGCTACCTCTCTCCCTGAGTCGGTTCAATATCATATTGGCAAAGCGCACCGTCGAACCAAATAGGACATCCATGAAGTTCGCAAGGACAAGAGACTGCGTCTGTAAGAGAATGGCAGACTTAAATATCAAGTTTTTTGTATAAATAATACTAATGCATTTTTTTGTATATTGAAAGATTAAATGCAGTTCCTTTTTGATCTGTAACAATACTTCATGGGAAGACCTAACAAATTTTCCTGGCATAGGCACCTTTTATTACTTTTGAGAATAATTGAGAGTGAAACAGACAAATATGGATAGTTATAGATATGATAGTTATAGATAGTTATAAATATGCTATGTATAAACATTATATAATGGGAAATATATGTATGTTTAAATCTGCTAATAGATAAAAATTTTATAAGTGAAGAAATTATATCGATGTGCCTCATATAACTTTTAAAAACTGCTTGCAACTTTTCTAAAGCCATACTTTTTGTTATCTTTAAATTAATCTATAATCCAATTTTATATATTGGTAGAACTAATATAATTGCCCTATTTCTCCTGTACAACATATAATTATATTAGTTCACACCATAGTTTGGCCATTTCATTAAAATTATTGATCTTTATGTGAAATAAATAATTGAATTTTGTTTAGTATAATGAAAATTTATTATTACTATGAGACCAGTGCAATTATTTAAGTGTAATGTAAGGTCCTGTGTTTATAATTAATACTTTAGGAGCTTTTTGGTTTTTGTCTTTCCAGCTTGGGGGTTCATTGTTACATTTTTGTGTTCAAATTTTATTTTGGTCATTTATTTTCCTGTGAAGTATACAATTACTAACAAAAAACTTTTTTAAAGCTTTGAAATAATTATTTTTTGTAAGCTAACACAACTAACAAATTATTTTTTTATACTACACATAGGAGACGCGAAATGTCAAATCCTGCAGATCGACTGAGTTACCCGCAGGACAGTAGCAGCGATACGGAGACCGATTATAAGGAGACGGATGGCCGTGGACGACGGCGAACTTACAAGAACCGATTAAGGTGAGAAATACTTTTTTCTACATTTCTACTATAGCTATGCTATTTTGGTAAGTAACGGCATTGACTCTGGACCACGAGGATTTCGACGTCATTCTCCAGGCTCTGCTGATCATTGGTAATAATCATTGATTTTGGCACGAAAGATAACCTGTTGTTTTTTTTTTTTTTTTTTTTTTTTTTTAAATAATATATTTTGAAACTGCCATATCTGGCTTAAGCAATAAATGAGAAAAAAATATATTATTATTAAATTTAAATAATATTTTTTGCACTTTATATGTGTATCAAACTCAAAATGAAAATACGCAAGAGTAGACAACAGAACTATTCATAATCATTCATTAATCATTACATGTATATTCTTGTGTAATAATTATATCATTTTTTATTTTTAGTCATTACTCAACATTGATGAATGTAATTAATTATTTTCCTCATACATTATTTATTTTTCTCATTTGCTATGAATTTCTTCATACTGTAGTAATAAATATTAATGTCCAGAAATGGTTTTTTATTGCATTAAAAATAGATGCATTGCATTCAATTGATTTCATTACATTGACTTGCATCAGAGCTGCATTAACAATATCACGTTTTTCTTTTGATTTTTGCAATAATTTTAGTTGAAATTAGAATCAAAACCAGATGATGTTTTTTTTAATATTTTTGAGCCAAAATCAGTAGAATTTTTTATACCTAGTTGAATTTTCATACATCATTAGCAATACATTTTCATTTCTGACTTCGATTATCAACAAGTCCTGGAAAAGCTCGAGATCCCTTATAGCCAGCATCAAGGTTATAATTTTTTCATAGGAAGTTAGTAAGGAAATGTGATTGTTTTGCATGTAGTTGTGGTGGCTCGACCAAACCAAAATCTTGTTTGGCACATCGGGATGGCAACAGCAAACACCATAGTCGTGCATATGATACAAGCAGGCAAGGCACAAATTTAGCACAACACAACAGGTAAATCTCACTCGAAAGTTTTATTTTCCCACCCGTTTTATTTTTTTTTTGGTTTCTCTCCAATTATGCCTCTCATTGATTAAACTCATCATCATTCATTAGCGCACCACATGATATGATATGATAGATATATATATGGAAATGTGTAAATAGTATTCTTGCCTGCTAGAACTTAAAATAGCCACCCAAATATAGAAAGCGCGCGGTGAGAGGTGTCGGGATGCGGAGTATAAACAGCCGGGACAATTTCTATTTTCTAGAATACGCTCAGGCATGGGGCTGGCAAAAAACCAGAATCAGAATCGTGAGAATGTAGCCTCGGGTATGAACTCCTCGTCCGGAACTAGCCTCCACCAGCAGAGCAGCGACGAGCGTATCACTCTTATCGTCGACAACACACGGTAAGAACCCCAACATAAACTCGTAAATATAAACTTAACATCAAAAAGAAACTAACCGACATCAATTCAATTCTTACAGATTCGTGATGGATCCAGCTCTGTTCACGGCCCACCCGAACACGATGCTCGGCCGCATGTTCAGCTCGGGCATCGAGTTCGCCCAGCCAAACGAGCGAGGCGAGTATGAGGTCGCCGAGGGCATCTCCGCCATGGTATTTCGCGCCATCCTCGAGTACTACAAGGGCGGTGTGATACGCTGTCCGCCCACCGTTACGGTACAGGAGTTGCGCGAGGCCTGTGACTATCTGCTCGTGCCGTTCGACGCGAGCACTGTAAAATGCCAAAATCTGAGTAAGTTTCGAAATATGACTCCTGTTGCGCTTTTTTGCGCTTTTTGCTTACGAGCGAGGAGGGTGTAGTATCATCAGGCAATTGTCGGCCAAGCAGTCTTGGCAATGCGCTGTGTATTATATTATTAGGGAAATAGTAATAGTCCTGGAATGTTGGCGTGTAGACAAATGATAAATTATTTAAAATATGAGCTTTTTACATTCATTGTAGAAGTAAAAGTAGTTGAATGATTATGAAAGGAGTACCCAATAATTTGACTATTCGATGTAGAAGGACGACGATCGTAATTCTTTTATCTTTACTTTCATTAGGAGGTTTGCTGCACGAATTATCCAACGAGGGAGCTCGCTGTCAATTTGAGGTGTTTCTTGAGGACCTTATACTGCCTTTGATGGTGAACAGCGCTAGGAGGGGCGACCGCGAGTGCCACATTGTAGTGCTATTAGACGACGACGTGGTGGATTGGGACGAAGAGTATCCTCCACAAATGGGCGAGGAATATTCCCAGAGTGCGTTCAAATCTTTTCTAAATAAATCGTATTAAATCATCATCCCGACATCAACTAAATCTAATATTAAACTTCTAGCTGTCAATAGCACGGTAATGTACCGCTTCTTCAAGTACATCGAGAACCGCGATGTGGCCAAGCAAGTAATGAAAGAACGTGGCCTGAAGAAGATCCGTTTAGGCATCGAGGGATACCCTACGTACAAGGAAAAGGTGAAGAAACGTGCTGGCGGCCGCGCTGAAGTAATCTACAATTACGTCCAGCGACCGTTCATTCACATGTCCTGGGAGAAGGAAGAGGCCAAAAGCCGCCACGTGGATTTTCAGTGCGTCAAGTCCAAGTCCGTGACGAATCTCGCTGAGGCGACGGCCGATCCCGTCCTCGACTGCGCCGGCAATCCCACCAATGCCACCGGCCTGATGACCGAGTCAGCGCCACCGACTGATCTGCCCGTGGGTGCCGATCCAGGTAAAAAGGTCAATTATCGGATCGTGTTAGCCCTTTGACTCAAAGTCCCAATGATACCATTCTTAGAAATTATGGTGGTAGTTCGGGTTAAGAATAATTTAATTGTGGTGATCGGTGATGATTTATGAAAGATGATGATGCTTATTTTGTGATTGTCATTGGGACTTAAATGGTTAAAAAGTTAAATATGGTCGCATGGTGATTGCTCCAATTTTTTTGTTGTACCATTTTTTTTCCTTTTTTTGTAGTGTCAATAATGAATGCTGTACAAAATCTTATATTCTGTTCTAATCTATAGAATTAATGAGTTGTATTTCTTAAAGTCGAATTTCAATTACCTTTTTAACCATGTTCGCCAATCAAAAAATATGTTTGTATCATGGACATAAATTTTCACGTCCTTATTTCAATGATTTTAATATTATAAATTTTCAACATTTATTTTTCTAACTATAACCATCCATATTTGAAAATCATATTTTCTCTATTCGAAATATATCTTGTACATAAAAATCGCATGACCACAGCATGACAGTATACTCGTCTACGGACCATTGGGGCTTTTACCAAATGGTTTCTCCACTTTACCCCATCTAACCTAGCATCCTCTTTCTTGTCTGTGCGTAGACGCGGAAGGCGCAGCGGCATTGGGACTGGTGCCGCCGGAGCAGGAACTCGCGGGCTCGGATGAGCCGCAGCAGCAGCAGCCCTGAGTAGCGCTACAACTATCACCAGCAGGAGCAGCACCGCCGCGACTGACCGCGGCGCAGCGGCGCTCCGCGTTCAACAGCGCCGTCGCCGCGGCCGCCCTCGCCAAGAAGAAGGTTTCCTGGAAGAAGAAGGCCAGCGCCCCGCGCTGAGGGTGCTGC
>UXGD01007836.1:0-10357 GCA_900474315.1 Torymus auratus | reverse complement strand
ACCAATTTTTAGTGCGATATATGAAAATGTTCAAAAGTTATTCTAACCTCAAAATTTCGAAATATTGATTTTTTTTAGTAAAAGACCATTTTCATGAATTTTTTTGTTTAAAAATGTGAAATATTTAGTATAGCACATTGATTGGGAAAAAGTTGCTAAATTGTGAGTAAAATTGGGTAGAATTTTTGTTATATTGATGCCATGAAAATTGGGAATGTATAGTTGAAAAAAGACCTTTAAATTGAGATCCCAGCGCTACGTAGGATTCAAAAATTTTGAGCTGGATACTAAAATTTTCCTTCGCTCAAAATCTACAGAATAAAACCTTGATGAACTTGGGATCATTTGTTTGTTAAAAGTTACAGAAAGTTAAAGCAATTAAAAAGGTACAAAAAGGTTAAAATAACACTTAAATGTGTGGTTATGCTGAGTAGCCGTTGAAGTAAGTATTGACAAATAACTCAGTAGGTGTCTTTCATACAATATTACTGTTTTAACAGTACTTTTCAATGAGTACCATCTACAATGGACCATTAATTTATAAGATATGGTTGTCACAATTAAACTCAACATGAAATTAATAAATCACAATTTAAAGCATATCTGTAAATTCTTGAAAGACACATTTTTTTCTAGTCAAAACTTTATTATTCAAATTTCATGCTTAAAGTTTTTCGTAGCTACTTATTATAAACTTAAACACACAAAAAATATTTTTATAACATGGAAATAATGAATGAATTTATCAATCAATATTAAGTAGGTAGCTAAACTCAAGCAACGCAAGAATTTCCTTAATCACTTAATGTATTCAATCAACTTTTTTCACGCGTAGTCTGAATCAATTCCAAAAAAGTTTTGCTTTATTACAATTTCAACTGATATTCCATTTTGATAGTAAAGTTTTACAATTGATTTTTCAAAATAAACATTCGGATGTTATTTAAGCTTTCATGAATCTCTATTATAAAATTGAATAAAATCAAAAAACTTGTTATCAATTATTGATTATATTTTTTAAACTACATTTCTTTTAATATAATAAAAAGTTACAATTTTTTTTAATATAATAAAAAGTAACAATTTTGTTTAATACTTCAAGTTTTAAATTTATTTTTTAAATATGAATATCTGTATGGCATATAATCTATTATGAATTTCAATTGTAAAACCAAATTCAATCTAATAGCTATTAATTTCCATACCTTTTAATTTGATTTTTGATTGAAACATAGTTGCTGACAAATACCTGCAGAAAAGTCTGCAGTTACCAGATGACAGTTGTAATAAATGAGGAAGAATTTGATAGCATAGCCACTATTCAAATTACCATTCCAACTTTTTTGTAGCTAGCTGCATAAGAATTTATGTACTTAAAAGATCCTGTAAATAAGAGGTCAAAACAAAGTATCAAATTTTTAAAAATAAACCATCAAGTATTTTTTTTTTTTTTTTTTTTAAGAGATACTTATCTGAAAGTTGTAGACGGTGATAAGAAAGCTTGATTTTAATTAAGGAATGAGTGATAATAATGTACTTCTTTATTCATTCCTTTAGTTGTCCATGCACTTACATTTTTATAACCTTATCAAATGTGAAATGTCTCACATATAAACAACTTCTTTTAAGGCGATTCTACATTACTTTTGTCTCGCACAAAAAAATTGTACTGTCTTATTTACCCATAGTCTATGGTCTATGGCAACAGAAAATAACACAGAAACATAGTTATCGTAAATCATGAATCAATAAGGTCTCGGACCACAATTTTATTGTTCAAGTCACGCCATCTCACAGCACGCTGTGTAATAGACTGCATTTCTGCAATCTTTGATGCTCATTCTATTATCGATCACATACCTACGCAAATGATATTTGCGCGAAAAAACAAGTACGTTACAAATGAAACGGCAAAAAAACGACAAAGCACCACTCGTCGCACCTCACCATGTTTATGGGAGATCGTACTTGTAGACCTCATCGTTGATTGGTTCATTTTCAAGTATTAGCCAATCAGCGGCGTAGGTTCTCTACCGAGGACTCGCCGAATTGCGTGGTGATTACGTACCGCATAAATTACTCTTACAATAGTTATTCATAAATTTGATTGGCTTTTTCCTCAAACTTAATTTAATGTTCTCCTCTATTAATTTTTTATTCCAACAATGAAAATTTAATTCTTCGTTTAAATTCTAAAATGAATATTTGTTTTAAAATGATTATTAAAAATACAAACAATTTTACAATAAAACTCTATGAACAATGAAATTAGTATATGAATTTTTTTCGGTTTTAAAATCATTATGCAAAGAAAAGTATTTAATAAGGTTTGTCCTCTTTTTATAGAGACGTTGATTATTTCCGAACGTCCGAGTCAATTTTCAAATTCTGTAATCTCATCGATTCAAATTTGGAGATAATGTCACTGGAACTGTCCAATGAAATAGCACGATTTTAAAATTTTCCCGGTATTTTCGGTGAGAATCAACTTTTCTCGGATGTGAAACTATTTTTAATAACACAAAAATATTTGATTAAGAAACTACAAAAACAAATTGACTATCAAACTGCAAACATCTTGCACATTAATTAACTAATTCTTGCTCAACTAATTTATCTGTTTAAAATTTTTAAGTGGTTTATATTAATTAATTTTTCGTGACTCATTTTTTTCCTTTATTAAATAATTTAGTTCCAGTCATTTTTTCTCTTTAAATAAATTAGAGCCATTGTTAAAAATTTAGTATGTAAAACAGTAACAAAATCAAGCTATTCTTGTAAATTGAAAATGACAGGTTTTAAATTTATAAGTTATACAGAAATATATTTTATTACGATATCTCTTTTTCTCTTTTTTTACCTCTTGCGGCATAGTAGCTAATATATTAACCACAAATCCAGAACTCGGTTCTTTTTTTACTTTTTGGTCACAAAATACTGCTTACATCACTTTTTATTCGTGCTTCTACTTTAACATATTTTATTATTACCCTGTCGCAAATTATAAATGTTGATAACAGGTAATAACTGTTATAAATCATTTAAAAATGTTTAGAACTTTTTAAACTATGTTTATAAATGTTACAAAATGTATGATTTTAAACGCATTGTTCAATATTTTTTAAAAGTTTCAAACAATTTGAAACAGTTTGGATTATATTTGAGAATTATATTTATGAATTATATAAATAATATTAAGAAGAATTAATAATTTATAGTAAATAAGCTATTATTAACTACTTAATTGTAGTAATTATTATTAAATTATCATTTGTAAATAATTAAACTATATTATAACTATTAAAAACTATTAAAAACTGTTAAAAACTTTTACAACCAGTTTATACTGATGTTCAAAATCCTACATTTTATAACATTTTTTAACAGTTTATAACTTTTATTAACAATTTTTATCTTTTTAGAACAAAAATATTTATTCTCATACTTACTGGGTCACATTATTTTCTCCATAAATTTAGATATGTGAAAATTTTATTAAAATATAAATGATTAAAATTAAAGGTAGCTAATTATTTCAATAGGTCTATATGGTATATTATCAACACAATTTATTATAAAACATAAATTTTCTTTTTTTATTCTTAATACAAAATTATTAAAGCACTAAAATATTTTAATATCTTTATGAATCGCTGACCTAGAGTAACGCTTTACACGAATTAGACCATCTTCAATAGGGACTAAACTATGCTGCTCCTGAAGGTGTTCCACTCTTGCAGCTATTTTGAATCTCTGAGCTAAAAATCTCTTGGTACTGTTGTAGTCAGTTTGCGATGAGAATCTGAACTCTACATTTGGTAGCCTTCCTGTAGTAGATAACCATCTAAACAAATCTTCACTGGTTAAAATATGGTTATTTTCCACTGACTGAAGGCTGGCTCGAACTGCTGCTCTTTTGACGACAGCGCCAAGTCCATCACATGGACCTTTTCCATGTGCTGTGGCATAAAAATTCCATTCAGCATCAATACCAAAATCCTTCTTATGGAATGCTAAATTAATTACATTTTTAAAATTTTTATATTGTTGAGGCGCACCATCTGAGAAGTAAAATATTTTCTTCACCACTTCAAACTTTGACTTCAAAAATTCTATTAAAATGTTGTGGAACGTGTACACAGCTGTTGAATCGTGCGTAAGACAATCAGATATAATGACCAAGCTACAGTGCTTAGGACCTGTATCCGATTTGTAATAAATTACAATATTATATATTGTAGCTTGATCATTATTCCAATGGAATCCTGGTATAGCATCTTGCACAGTAAATGCATAGTTTTCTGCATAATCTACTATAGCCTGAAATTCTCCATCTTCTAAACGGCCTTTTATTTCCCTTGAAAATGAAGATTGTTCCATAGCAATAAATGCATGTGGTAAAAGAACACATACTTTGTCACATAAATAGCCAATAAACTCATCTGCATCTTTTACTAGAGTCTCCAAAGTTGTTTTGGGATTTGAAACCCACTGCTTAAAATTAATAGATGTAATTTCATTTTCCTCAAACAGCTCTTCGAAAAGGTCTTGTAATTTGGTTTTCTTGGGACATTGATCACATCTTCCAAAGTAACAATTTTCTGATGGAGTTTCGCATAGCAGAATCTTAAAACAATCTTTGTAAGAAGAAATTTTTATTAAAGAATTTCTGCTAAGCGTAGTGATAGAACAACCTAAAAATATAAAATAATACATATTAAGTTATATATCGGTATAGGTATTTTTGATTTTAAATTTCAATGATAATTTCAAATATTTTATTATTTTTATTTTAATATTAAAAATTTTAAAAATAAAATATAAGATTAAAATAATAAATTAAAGACTTATATTGATTTTACATGGTACCACAAGTGGTCACCATTATCAACAAATTTTTAATATCTTTCTTTAAACACTAAGCAAACCGAATAAAATGTATCTAAAATGAGATGAACTTTAACGAAACATTTTGAAATAATTTATTAGCTACACTTTTCTT
Source organism: Torymus auratus (assembly GCA_900474315.1). NCBI lineage: Eukaryota > Metazoa > Arthropoda > Insecta > Hymenoptera > Torymidae > Torymus > Torymus auratus. The sequence goes on along the minus strand of UXGD01007836.1, from coordinate 5,355 downwards.
GTTATCTACATATCCAATTAAAATTTCACATAAAAGTTGAGCTTAAGAGGCTAAGTGCAATACGAAACAGAGACAATTTTTGCAAAAAAAGTTGGATATTATAAAAGAAAATATATTACTATCCCAAATAATAATCATGTATAAAAATATGTAAAGTTTTATTATATCAGTCGTTGAAATGTGAATAACATGCAAATGTGACATACAAAACTTACCAAGTAATAAAAGTTTTACATTTTGGTGGTAAGAGCACACACAAACACTGTGGGTACCACTGCTCCCAACCAAAATGCAATTTGCAGGCCGTAACATTGAAAATTTTGTGAAACCGATTGCTAGCTCTGTGTGTTCTTCTTTAAAGCTTTGATACAGCTCCTTTAAATTTAGCAATAATAGTCGCTTTTGTAGACATTTTTTATTTCCATCCTTGTCTCTCACAGTTATGACATCTTTCATGCCAGGCATTACTGAAGAAACATCATCTCTCAAATAATAATTTTGAATTAATGTTTCTGTTTCTTCAGAGATTGATTTGCCTATTAAATAAATTACAAATTATTGCTTTCAACTAATAAGAATTTATATAAAAAAAATCTTGGAGAGACGTAAATGAAATAAAAACAGTGAATTGATAATTGAAACAGATTTTGAAAATGAATTTAAGAAAAACTATTTTTATTTATACTATAAATTTAAAATTTTAAAGATTAATTTTATAAGGAATAAACAAATTTGGAACTTAAATTTTCTGAGATAATAAAAAAACATAAAACTCAATACTATTTAAATTTACACATAATACATTATTCAGGCATAACTATATTTGATTTTGGCAATAGAGGTATGATGACGTTTTTAATTATTAAAGTATCAAAAGGTAACAGGGATCGTGATAAAAATGTTACAAAAGTCCAAACATAATGAATACATTAAGTAAAAAGCAAAAGAAAAAATGCTATTTGTTGGTAGCTGAATAGATACTTTGTATTTTTTTTATACAACCTACAATTTCAGATATATACAGGAATCGCATCCCTGCTACTTTCGTTGTAAAGAAAGGTAAATTAATTTTTAAGTTAACTAACCTTGTTTTTTAGCAGGTGTGTCTAATATCCCACCTTGATCGCTAATTTCCCTAGCCGTTTCAATCATTCTCCGACTAGCATCAAAATGCTTTTGGATATCTGCTAAGCTCCATGTTCTTGGGACCAAAGTTAAAATTTGGATTTTTTTCTCACGAGTACACGAGTCACTGTGAAATATTGACTTCAAATTGTTTAAAAATTCTACAGAATCCTTCACTAGATAGGCAGGTACGGGTATGTCCTCATTAGCGTCCTCTGCCTCTTCTAATATTTGTTCAAGATTACTTCCTACATAATCGCTACGTCCAGCACTTGAAATTGTAGGAGAAGATAAAACAGGGCTCTCCTCTTCTAAAGCTAAAAAACAGTAACCAATTAATTGTGCAATATACAATAAAATAATGTCATTTTTTGATAAAAATAATTGATTACAATTTTGATGCAGAAACTTCAAAAACCTACCATTGCTTGAGTGAGGAGTATTTTTCTTTCTTGCTGGCATTTTATCAATGCTTTTACGGCAAGCAGTGCAAATTAACTCATTTGAGTTGAGATGTGGGTAGAGATCTTGAATCTTTTGAGTAATTTTTCGCAATGATTTAGTCACTGTATGTTTAGCAATCTTCATTGGATTGCAACATGAATAAAAATTTGTCTTGCTTGAAGGAAAATTATATTTATCCGATTGATCTTCCAGACGAAAACCACCCATGGTTCCTCCGATTTTATTTTTATTCACCAGGTAGAAATTTTTTATTTACATTATATGATAAGCACTATTTAAAAATTAAAATAACTTCACAAGTAAGATTTATTCTTCAAAACTTTGCCCAAGCTTCGCTACATTTTGTCAACTTTAAATCCACAAAAGTAGAGAAATTAAATAAACTCCAGTTTTAGAAAAATTTATCAATTTTCTAATTGATAAATTAGCTTACTGATGATGTTCAATTAATAAATACAAAAAAGTACTATTTATAGCTGTTGTAGAATCGAGATAAATTAAAATTTTATTTTTCAAAACTTAACGGACTTTGCCGAAATCTCTACATTTTCTAAATTTTCGATTTTTATACTAAAATAAATTTAGCAATTTTAGAAAAAATTGACCAATCAGAATCATTAGAGGAAATACACTTTTAGACGCTACTGACGTTAATTACATCATGTAAAAAATATGTGTTAGGCGTAAAATGTCATCATTATTATTATTAATCACTTTCTTATTAATATTAAATATGCTTTAGAATAGAATTTATTTAATTGTTTAAATAAACAATTTTGATTGTTTGTATTTTTAATAATAATTTTAAGTAACAAACTTTTAACTATAGTGCGGGGCTCGATTCTCTAAGCTTACGTCTGTCGACACAACCATTTTTCCTTCTAAAGAAGCTCTCTGATTGGTCTAAACCTCTCGTCTTGTGTATATAGCACCGAGATAGAGTTAGAGAATCAGGCCCCTGTACGGTTCAAACTGGAGATTCAAACTGTTCGTAGAGACGAACTTTTGCACACAACTTCACATTATTCGAACATTTGAGTTTGATATTTCGTCATTTTTTAAGCTCTCTGAAAAATTAAGGACGGAGAATTGAAGCTATTGCATAAAAAACGATTTTTTTAATTGAGTACAGATTGAGTACAGATCACTGATTGACAAATAATAAATAAAGGGGCCATAACAAGCTTTTTAGTCAGTTACTACATTAAACTGATTGTTAGTGTTAATACCTCAGTAGAGTCAATTATTTTCGTACTAAAAAAGGTAACTGCTTTCAAAATAAAGGTGTAAGAATTAGCCCCACTACTTGTACGAATTTACCCCGCGATTCGGGGTATGTCGTAAAAAGCGATTTTTTCTTCAAATAAGTACAATTTAATAATTAACAAATAATAAAAGATCCATAACAAGTTTTTAGCCAGTAATTGCACGAAACTTAGTGTTAGTACCTCAGTAGTCAATTATTATGGTACTGATAAAGATAACTGATTTGAAATCAGGTGCGCGAATTTGCCCCACTCTTCCCTATTTATATAAGAATTTAAACGAAGAATAAAATGTTCATTATTGGAATAAAAAATTAATAGAGGAGAACATTAAATTAAGTTTGAGGAAAAAGCCAATCAATAGGTTTTACTACGTTTTTATTTATTATTATTATAAATTTATGAATAACTATTGTAAGAGTAATTTATGCAGTACGTAATCACCACGCAATTCGGCGAGTCCTCGGTAGAGAACCTACGCCGCTGATTGGCTAATACTTGAAAATGAACCAATCAACGATGAGGTCTACAAGTACGATCTCCCATAAACATGGTGAGGTGCGACGAGTGGTGCTTTGTCGTTTTTTTGCCGTTTCATTTGTAACGTACTTGTTTTTTCGCGCAAATATCATTTGCGTAGGTATGTGATCGATAATAGAATGAGCATCAAAGATTGCAGAAATGCAGTCTATTACACAGCGTGCTGTGAGATGGCGTGACTTGAACAATAAAATTGTGGTCCGAGACCTTATTGATTCATGATTTACGATAACTATGTTTCTGTGTTATTTTCTGTTGCCATAGACCATAGACTATGGGTAAATAAGACAGTACAATTTTTTTGTGCGAGACAAAAGTAATGTAGAATCGCCTTAAAAGAAGTTGTTTATATGTGAGACATTTCACATTTGATAAGGTTATAAAAATGTAAGTGCATGGACAACTAAAGGAATGAATAAAGAAGTACATTATTATCACTCATTCCTTAATTAAAATCAAGCTTTCTTATCACCGTCTACAACTTTCAGATAAGTATCTCTTAAAAAAAAAAAAAAAAAAAATACTTGATGGTTTATTTTTAAAAATTTGATACTTTGTTTTGACCTCTTATTTACAGGATCTTTTAAGTACATAAATTCTTATGCAGCTAGCTACAAAAAAGTTGGAATGGTAATTTGAATAGTGGCTATGCTATCAAATTCTTCCTCATTTATTACAACTGTCATCTGGTAACTGCAGACTTTTCTGCAGGTATTTGTCAGCAACTATGTTTCAATCAAAAATCAAATTAAAAGGTATGGAAATTAATAGCTATTAGATTGAATTTGGTTTTACAATTGAAATTCATAATAGATTATATGCCATACAGATATTCATATTTAAAAAATAAATTTAAAACTTGAAGTATTAAACAAAATTGTTACTTTTTATTATATTAAAAAAAATTGTAACTTTTTATTATATTAAAAGAAATGTAGTTTAAAAAATATAATCAATAATTGATAACAAGTTTTTTGATTTTATTCAATTTTATAATAGAGATTCATGAAAGCTTAAATAACATCCGAATGTTTATTTTGAAAAATCAATTGTAAAACTTTACTATCAAAATGGAATATCAGTTGAAATTGTAATAAAGCAAAACTTTTTTGGAATTGATTCAGACTACGCGTGAAAAAAGTTGATTGAATACATTAAGTGATTAAGGAAATTCTTGCGTTGCTTGAGTTTAGCTACCTACTTAATATTGATTGATAAATTCATTCATTATTTCCATGTTATAAAAATATTTTTTGTGTGTTTAAGTTTATAATAAGTAGCTACGAAAAACTTTAAGCATGAAATTTGAATAATAAAGTTTTGACTAGAAAAAAATGTGTCTTTCAAGAATTTACAGATATGCTTTAAATTGTGATTTATTAATTTCATGTTGAGTTTAATTGTGACAACCATATCTTATAAATTAATGGTCCATTGTAGATGGTACTCATTGAAAAGTACTGTTAAAACAGTAATATTGTATGAAAGACACCTACTGAGTTATTTGTCAATACTTACTTCAACGGCTACTCAGCATAACCACACATTTAAGTGTTATTTTAACCTTTTTGTACCTTTTTAATTGCTTTAACTTTCTGTAACTTTTAACAAACAAATGATCCCAAGTTCATCAAGGTTTTATTCTGTAGATTTTGAGCGAAGGAAAATTTTAGTATCCAGCTCAAAATTTTTGAATCCTACGTAGCGCTGGGATCTCAATTTAAAGGTCTTTTTTCAACTATACATTCCCAATTTTCATGGCATCAATATAACAAAAATTCTACCCAATTTTACTCACAATTTAGCAACTTTTTCCCAATCAATGTGCTATACTAAATATTTCACATTTTTAAACAAAAAAATTCATGAAAATGGTCTTTTACTAAAAAAAATCAATATTTCGAAATTTTGAGGTTAGAATAACTTTTGAACATTTTCATATATCGCACTAAAAATTGGT
>UXGD01007835.1:0-10360 GCA_900474315.1 Torymus auratus | reverse complement strand
CAAATACATAATACACTGTGGATTTTTCGATCAGATATAATTAATAATTGTTAATTTCGGAGGCATCTTAATCAAAAACTGTAATAAAACTTCAGAACTTTTTTTGTATAGGTATAATTGTTTGATTCTGTTATTTTCTTTTACGTGACGATCATAAAAGAAAAATATAAATACACAGATTTCTTAATTTATTTTCCTTGGCTAACATGTAACATTGTACATCCTACCAAAATGAAGCAACCTAATCCTTAATATATGAATCGAGCCCTAAATCTACTTATTAAGTCAAGAACAACAATATCGTAATCACATATTATTAAGTCACAGAGATTTTCCTTATAGTACTTACCAATGATCCCCAACCAATCCTTCTCTAAACCTCTCTTTTCGTAACACACTCACACACATACGTCAAGTTTCTCCGTTCAAAAAGAAAAAAGAAACAAATCGTCCGAACGTCACCTACTCTACAGCATCTCACTTCTGAATCCGTCTATATACAATGACGTAAACGCCTCGCCTCACTTCTGACGCACATACATACAGCAGTGTCAAAACACAAAAGCCTAATCGCTTCGTATAGACCATTACAAAATCCGCAGCGTACCTATATATATATACTACACTCAAAACGGATAATCGCGACACACTGCATATAGTTACGCAAGCTATTGTCGCTTGGAAAAAAGGACCTTCAATTAACGCCTATGCGCGCATGAGATTGAGAGACGACGATGAGCTGATCGCGCGAGGGAAAAAAAAGAATCTCTCTCTCAAAGCGCGCGCATGATGATGGTGGGGAACTCAATTAAGGCCCGACGATAGCGATCTTTATTAATCCAATAATCGACGGCGACTTCGGCGCGTGCCTTCGTACACATATATTATAACGTACACACGTGCAGGGTCATATACTCACTCGCTCTCTAGAGAGAAAGGACGGAGAGATGATTAATCGCGCCATTTTCGGCGACCGGTCCTCTCCATTCTCTTGCGCGCTCCCGAGCGTTAAACTGACAGCCGATGTCGCGCGCAAATTGGACACGGTCCTCTTTTTTTTTTCGCCGTGCGCAATTGAATCCGGCGACAAATTCCTTTGTCCAACGTGCGCGTGAATTTCAAGGAGGAGCGAGGAAGAAAGCTTGCCTGACTCGCTTGTCCGGAATTCGGCTGGCGTGGAAATTGAGGTTCGCGTTGTAAAACTACTTTTAACAGTGATGGTCGTTAATTTATGGGAGTTTTTTTTCTTTTTAAGTGAAGTATGGTTGACTGGGGTATACGTTTTTTTGTATGATATAACGATTAAAGACTGGAAATATTTTAAGTATCATTGAATTTTGATTTTCAGAGAAAATAGATTAAATGGTGCTATATTAAAACCCTATATAAAGGTATTAAAGTGACTTATCTCCAATGACAAATTATTTAAATTATTTAATTTCTACTACAATTTATACCCGAAACCATAATTAATATCACATAAAATTTTCGCTCAACCATTGATCTCTGCCAAAACAGTTCCCCGAAACTTCCATCATCAAGCTAAACCGAAAACCTATAAAATCACCATTGATTTTCCAATCGCCTTAACCTCGGTCCCCGCAGCAACACCCACATTCCTCTGTACCAATCAGCAAAAATCCCCGCTTCGCAGCGGTATATCTAACGTAACCGCAGCCGTCCGGCGCTGCACATCAAACGGCTAAACCCGCCCGATCGCTCGCGGTGGGTTCTCGCGATATCTCCGAATTAATTAGCTCCCGCGGCGCGGCGACTGCGACACGCGCGTGCAAGGCGCCGCCGACCTTTCTCTTCTCTCTCGCGCCCGCCCGCGTATCTCGGATGCAGTTCGCTGTCGTCGGCTCTCTGAGTGTATGTATATCGCTGCTGCTGCCAGCGAGCGTTTTCTTCCCGGTGCCCTTTTATCTTCCATTAGGCGGAATTAATTGCGTCGATCGGGGAGCGAGTTGCCTGATGGCGCGGTGATATCGAGATTGCGAGGGTTGTGGTTGGTTGTGTATACGGGAGTGATAAGGAGAGAGACAGTGCGGAGATGGGTGGAGAGATTTGGTTGGGCTTTTTGGTGATTCTGCGGGATATTGGAAGATATTGTGGATGATGATGTGCGAGATTGGCTCTAAATAAATTGTTTAGTAAAAAAATTCTTTTTATAGTTTCGTTTTGAACATTTTGGGGTGACTTGAATTGAAGATAATTATTCTAATTTTTGGCAAACTGTTATTCTTTGTGCTCCGGGTACAAGAAACATAAAGCATGTATTGTTAGAAAACTTCAATATATATAAATATTGTTGTATACTGTGTACATTTTAAAATGTAAAATTTGCAAACACAGTATTTTTCTAACAAAATATCTAATAGTTGAAAAGTTATTTTTGTTGTGAATTGATTATATAACATACGTGTTCCGACGTAGTTTCATTCTTATTTGACGTTCGACTACATTGTACGATAATTACTATTATTATCATATTCATAATAATGAATTATGTACTGTACTACAACAAAAGAACCAAATTTCTGTGATTGTTGCGTAGATGAATAGATGCCTTATTACAATAATCCCCAAACTATTGATTTATACCAAATAAAGCGTAAGATTTGTGAATACCAATGTCAGACATACAATTCCAGAAAAATTATCATTCATTTTCAGACATAACAGAGATATTGAAGAGTAAGAATGATAAATGAGTTAAACGGTGAAATTGGAAAGAAGCCGAGAGGCTATAAACGGTGAATTTTTGATGGACGTTAATCTTGTATTTACGCTCGACATATACTGTTTACTGTGTTCGTTCGTTCTTACGTCTCAACTTTTGACATTCACTTACATCATTGATTGATATTGAGGTGCTTAAATGGGCAGCTTGAAAAAAATAAACGATTCTGTAGATTGAAAGTGAAAGACTTCGGTTAAAACATCTGACTTTATTTGGATTTGTATAAAGGATGATTTTTCAGGATTTCGTATAGCGATATTAATTATGCTTTCAATGTTCTGTGAAGAAGACTACAAGAATTGGTTAAATGGTTTTTGTCAGCACAACCAATGGAATTATCATTTTTCATCTTACTTTCGCGACCATTGTTTAATTTATGTTAAATGCACACGTATAAATCTTTCCGTCAGATCTTAAAGTTTTTCTAAGGTATAAATCAATAATAGAAAATCAACTTTTATGATCATTTACATTTTAATAGCCGATCACAAAAGCAACATCGATCTCTTGAATATACAAATACGTTAGCATCTGACTAATCAAGAACAAACACAGATCGGCGCACTGGTACCTCCTTATTCGATTTGCCCAAACACTATATACATCGACAAAAAACGTTGAGAAAAAAACCACGAGCGAGCATTAAGTACCGCTACTAACGTCGACAAACTATTTGCACACGGCGGTATTCGCGCGGCAAAAAAGGGCCGCGTCCGTGACTCGACTACATTTTCGGCTATGTAAGACATTCGCACTGAAAGAAAATTATAGAGCGCGTTATCGATTTATCTATATATAATGCACGAAATTAAAGGTACGAAATCGACTTTCCCTTTCTTGCCGCTGTGACTCGCGAAAAGTGGGCTATGTACTTAATTTCGCCGCGCGTTGCGTAATAATTTCTCTGGGTTACGTCGTTTCTGCAGGCGGTTTTCTCTTTTGTAAGAAGGTATATAGGATGGAATAATTGCGTCGCGAAAGGAGGAGGAGGCAAGGATCGAAGGTTCGAAGACGAGGTTGGTGTTTTGGTTTGGCCACGTCATTGTAGCGGTGATTCTTTGCGGGTATAACAGTTGCCGTAACCAATCTCGTTTTGGTCTGATTGACTGATCATATTCTTGGCTAGTGGATTGCTTTAGCAAACAGTTAGATGCTGTGTAAATTTGAATTCAAGAATTAACTTTATTATTAATTAACGCTAAAAGTAATATATTATTTATTATACTTTTCAGATGATTACGTTAACATCTATTTGCTCAACTCATTCAATCAGCAAAATCATTTAATGACCAAAACCAATTAATAATTCATTATCTCGCATTATGACACCCCATTCATTTTACCTGTCAGAAAGTCCCCTTCAGATTAAACTTCTCCCGAGCCACTAAATTTGTTGTATCTTCTTAAAAAACAAAACCAACTTCATTTGCATAAACCGACCAACTTCGCGACTTCAAAAACCGGCCAGCGATCCTCATGTAGTCCTCGTGTCCCGTCGAAATCGCCGCATGAGGCCAGAACAAAGAAGTCCGGAATTTACGACGCAGGCCGCGACGATTCGGCGCGTCCGCATGCGCGTAATAAAGACATAATCGGCGCACAACGGTACATGCAATGCACGCTGCGCTCGTGCTCGCGCGTAAATTCAGAGCGAGAGAAGACGTCGTCGACGCTTTATTACCGATACTGAAATTGTCGGCCAATCATCAGGGGGATCGGTTGTTCATTGTTCGTTAGTGGCTGACCGGTGGGTGTGCGCATGTATAGCGAAGTTGATACTTCCTGCCGGACAAATTGTTCCTGTCGATTGTACGAAAATTCGTCTTGAATTTCGTGAGGGTGTATAATCTTTTTGGAAGTGGTTGTTTATTGTGTTGTATTGGTTTATGTAGAATGCATATTATATAAAATTATGTCCGTGGTAAATGACATTTAATTATGTTAGAAGATATGTTGCAATAGTATTTTTGTCTTTGATATAAATGTTTTTAATTTATTTATTTATTTAAATTTTTTCTTTTTCTTTTAATTATTTTTATATACAGCACGATATTACGTTCAAATGAATAAAAATAATGTATGTACTGTTATATACGCGTTTAAAACTAAATGACGGCTTTGCAGAGCAAGTAATAATTACGGCGATCCTTTTAAATTCTTCGGGGACTTAAGACTTTTAATGAGATTTAATATTCTTTAAAAATGTCATCGCTAACGGTTCCAAAGATACGACCGATTGTAAATCTCAGTTAAGAATCGGTAAATTGAAATTGTTTCTCCACTCGCATATTCAAATATTAAAACAACAATAAAACGCTGTCTCTTTTAACGAAAACTTCATCCTCGTATAAAACATCCTACATAATTATTATTATTAATTTGCAAACTTCCCCTTACACGTCCCCTACAAATCACCAAAATCGCATACGCACGTCATCTCCCTCCCGCAGCCTCCACAAATTCCCTCCCCTCCTCTACAATTCTGCAGCCGCATACGCCGCGCGAATGATATACACGCAGTCGCAACTTAGAACGCGAGCATTCCACGACGGTTATGATTCTTTGTGTATATACCCCGAATACTCGCGCGGGCGGCGGCTTTATTTTTGGGTCCTCGTCGTCGCGGGTCAGCTATTCCACCAGCGCGCGCGAGAACGGCGTTAATATATAACACAGCGGCGATCCATCTCCCAAGGTCCTGTGTCGTTTTGCCGCGCGCATGGCGAGCTCTCTCAGAGGTTTCTCCGTTGTTGATTCACGAAAAACACGTGTTAGCTGAAATATATAACGACGGGGATGGCGTGAGAGATATAAGGGGGCGAAAGAGAGAGAAAGATGGAATTTGGGAATGATGTATGGCAGTGTTTATGCTAATTTTTATAACGATGGAGGTTGGGTGCTTAATTTATATCTGAAATTAAAATAGCAGTAGCTTGTATTGCGGCTGTATAATAGGGATAAGCTGCTATTTGTATATTGCTTGAATTTATTTAAGTTACCGTTATAATTCGTATAGATGCAGTATCATAATAATATTTTGAATTTCCAGGGATACACGCAGAATAAAAATGAGAAATGAATATACCCTTGGAATGGGATTTAACCGTAGAGAAAATAATCAGATTGCAAGTATATAAGAAAATAAGGAGAATACATAGCTTGCACACCCGCCGCATCTAGATGAATTTCAGTAGATGAACATCGTATTTTACGAGACAATACCTTGTTATAACTGCGCGCGTGCTCGCACGCACACACAATGCGAACTCGCTATATTACTTTGGCCGTGACTTTCTTGACTTTTCATGTGGTTAATAAGGTATATTATTTTAACGCAAAATCATTTTTCGCTCCACATGATCAATATCTAGATCGTAAAAATTTGTATAGTAGATAACGGAACGTAAACACCTTGTTCTTGCCTATATGCTGTTAATAATTAATTAAATCTTTCAGTAATATCATATAATGTGCTTTTTAATTTTTATAATCAAAGTATATACCTATGTATAGAATTTATATGAAAATAAAATTGAAATAATTTTTCGTATTCAATAATTAACCCGTTACTATTTGAATTACTCTTTACACTTAACGAACCTTTTTCCTTTACCCATTTGATCCTCTCGTCACTCGCATAATCCTACTAAAAAATTCTCTCTTCATCCACCCAACCAAACACCCATTACCCTTGAAAACCACGAGTACGCACACATCTACCAAATGAAATGCACTCGCAGCATTTCACCTTATCAAGAGTCTATATCGCCGTCGTAAACAGGCACTCAGCCAACCCACGCAGAGAAAAATCCGCGAAATCTACATCCTCGTTTGCTCTCGCGGTTTCGCGTGTTTTTCCCTCCACAGCAGCAGCAACGGATCTGCGGTAGCAGCCCCGAGGTAACCCGAACGAAGTTGGCCAGCGGCCGCAGAGACTTCCTGCTTCGCGGCTGCTATATGTGCGTGCGCGCGCGCGTCTGCAGGAGTTTTACATTCAGAAGTCGGTGGTATGATAGAGAAATAAGATCAAAGTGGGACATTTTGCAATTTAATATGTTGCAGCCGGGGGAACGGTGAAATGGTGGAGAGAGAAATTGTATCCATTTGCCGGACTTTTTATCCGCATTGTCTATAAATATGAATGTAAAGTTTATTACCTTTTTTGATTGGATCTTGTTATATGTATACATAGTTTATGATTTGAGCGACGTTCGGAAAGCTTCTTTTATTTTTCCTTCAACTGAAATAGGACTTTTATTATAGTTTTCAATATGTATAAATAATTCAACGTATATTTTGTGTTTCGATTTCTAATAATTTATATACACTACTATAAAATGAAAATATATAGTATCAGTGACTTTCATCAAAACAACTAAATTCAAAGACAATTTATTGATTTCAAAACGGAGTCTCCACTTATAATTGGAACCATCCCCACATCCCCCTAATAAATCCGTCAATTATAAACTACATACCACGCACATCGTCAACAATTTTACAACATCTAATAAACCATACTCGCACACTCGTAGCATGCATCTTATCTAATTTCCAGCGCGCGCAGCGAACCTTCGAAATCAATCAATTACACAGCGCACTTCGGCAGCCCGTAAATCGCACGCGTATTTTCGCCTTTCAGTAGCCATACTTCTCTCTCTCTCTCCCCCCTCTCTATCAATGGCCGATAAAATATATCGCCGCTATCAAGGTATAAATTGCTCATTGTCGATACATAAGGTGCGGAGAGACGCGATGCCCGGTAGGCGAGCCGTGAGGCTACTTCCTGCGCGCGATATAATTTCCAGCGCAGGACTTTATCGCGGTCCAGAGGCCATTCGTACCTTATCGCGATCGCCTCCGCGCGCGCGATGGCCTCAACCTTTAACGAGCGCGCGACGACGATCGCCGCCCGTTATGTTGGTCCGTGCGTGTATGCATGCATACGTACAGGCGGTTGTGCGTGTAAGTGAGCGCATGGGCGGATTGGAGGAGAATCAGCTGAATGCACGCGTGTAGAGGAGATAAGGGGCCTTTTGATCGTTTGTGCGTGGTGCACCTGCTTAGATGCATATAGAGTTGTGGAGGTGGAAAACCTTTTGCTATAGGTATTGTAATTTTTTTTTAAGGAGGATAATGAATAGGGTTATTCAAGGTATCTATTCAAAGGGCTTCTATATGTGAAAAGAAGGTGGAGTTGTGTATGCTTTTGATTATCATTACGGAAAACATTTGAACGCATAAATTTTGTTTTCCAGATAATTTGTTTAATAAAATCAAAATTATAATAGTATCCAGCAAAAATACGTACAAGATGGGAAATCATGATGAAATCTGTATCACAAGTTCTGATGCTATTTTTTAAATGAGAAAAACTAAGTTTGGAAAATAAAATAAATTGAAAATTGATATAAAACAACAGCGACAGCTTCTAATGTATATACATTTTCCATACTTCAAAAATTAAAAAAAGAACTGTGTCAAAGAAAGTCTCCACTCCAAAATAATCAAGGCACGTAAAAGGAAAGATACAAGTTTTTTGAATTACTATGTCATTTATAATTTATTCTCACAAATTTCGTATTTGTTCAATTTCTAATTGTTTTTCGCAAAATAAAAAATATGTCTTATACTTGACACAAATCGCAATACCATACCGGACATTTCTAATACACATTACTACCATTTCATTAAATTCCATTACGCGATTTCTCTCCGGGGTATATATAGCGAATGAGCGTTACGGGCGATCAAGCGCCCATTATGGGAGGTAGCAAAGGCGGTTCTGCCGATTCTTATCGGCCGCGCGCTTTTCTCCGGCTTGTATGGTCCCCCCAATGTACAAGGATTTTCTTTAATTTAATGTGTCGGTCGGAGGCGCATTTTTCGGCCACACGAAACGATAAATGTCACTGTATGTGCGGGGCGCTTTCAAGCGCGACAAGCGTTTAGTTAAGTTTATGCGTGTCCTATTTGTTGGAACAAACGAGGCTTGCGTTTGCTACTTGTGCAATGTACATGTGGTTTGTTATCAATTAGGTAGCAGTTGACTGATAAGGTTTTTCAAGGAACTTGTCTTTTAACGTTGGCCCTATATAGCTTGCACCGGGTTAACTAATTTAGCTAATTTAACAAAAGGAGTCTCATGCTGCAAGATCAATTTAGATAATTTGGTGTTATTATTGTCATTATTAGTAAAGAGTTTATGCTAATACTAAATACATAATAATAATGTTTATATAATACATAATACAAATACATCAGTATTTGCATTAAATACTAATAATAATTAATATCAATTACAATTATACAGGTTGCGAGCGGCGCGCTCCCCTCCCGCTAAGTCCCGTCGGCCGAGTACGTGACGCAAGCTTCTCCGAAGCTCGCGGAGCGGATCAATAATCGCACTTTTCGGAGAAAAAGTCGAGCTCGAGTAATTCGCAAAAGTTCAACTGTTTTAAAATAAAAAAAGAAATAGTAAAAGTCCGCTATGGCCGCGATCGTCAAGATTCTTGTAAATATTCTAGTAATCTGTAAATAAAATTATATAAATTTCAAATTGGAAAAAAGTTTTCAATGAATTCTTTTAAATAGCCCTTACTCTAAAAATTACTTTTTAAATATAGGTCAATGTCTATGTCAATTTTGTAAAGCTAATCATTTTAAGTTCGAATTACATGTAGTAGGGTTCTTTTGAAAGAATAATTATTATGGATTATATTCATAATACACATCTGATGCACCAGATAGTAAAAATATAAAGATTGGTAAGATGCCCCTGCAGCATTATTCCTAGTAGCTGACACTTTCACGACGGGGACGTGTTGGTAAGATCTTTAAGAGAGTTATATTGTTTAGACTGCCGTTGAACTGTTGCTAACAGCGTATATAATGTTCATGCTGTTGTTTTATCTTTTTTAACAGCGCATACTGATAACCCTTTTATTCGCAGCCCTAAATCTCATGAGAAAAAACGAAGACTGAATGCATATTTATAAACGAAGAGTAAGTATATCGCCAGTTGTATTTGTATTATATTCTGTAAGTTTGTTGCTACTTGTATGATTGACAGCGGGTATGAATGGCTCAATACTGCTGTTATAAATTTAAAAATACGTCTTTAACAAATAAAGAGAAAAATTGTGTACAGTTAAAATCTACATCAATATGATCTACACGCATGATGTAGATTTTAGTCGTGTAGACTATTTCAATGTAGACTATATAATATATGTGTACATTTTTTCTTAATATTATTTGTGTAGAACTTAGCGGTGCTATAAAAGTCCTGTGTAGAGGATTCGTGTAGACACTCAATATGTTCAATATGGCTAGTATCGAAATTTTTACCCAACAAAATTTGGGGTGTTAGGAGTGTTATAAGCCTTAGTGGAATAATAGAGATTGTTATTAAACCAAATAACAAATATTAAAATATTTTTTTTTATATTTTAAACCTACATTTTCAAAAGGAAAAGTTTTCTAGACAATTTTAATATTCTATATATATTGTTTAAAATTTGTAGCACTTTTGTTATCGTCTCGGGCCGTGCGTACGTCGTAACACGTGTACCGTGGTGCGCGGCCTTCAAATGCATTTATCTGAATAAAAATGAG
>UXGD01007834.1:0-10361 GCA_900474315.1 Torymus auratus | reverse complement strand
GTACAAAAATATCATCAAATTGTTGTTTAATTATAAAAGAAAAACCTAAACAAAAAATCCATTTTTATAATAATTTTCGGGTCGAAGAGTACTCGAGTAAAGCTAGGATTGGTCGACACGCGCATAGCATGCGCACGCTCACGCCATCACGATATTTGGGCCACACCCAAAGTAGGAGCGTGAAAATTGATGTTATGAGAAAAAAGAATTGATTGTAACTTCCAAAAACGTCACAAATGGAGAAATAGCGATGGGTACGCCTCGCACCCAAAAAAAGCTGTACGCCCGCGATGCAAACATTATTTTCCGTCATAGTAGCATATAGTACTCATTTTACGCCAATTTTTTGGGCACAAATGGAAGTTCACGCCCACAAGGAATTATCTGAAGGTACACAGATTGCAGCTGCAAACTTATAAATTTGATAGTGAATATTTTAATAAATTTTGTGTGATGTACAGAATAGATTCTAGATATTGGCAAAAGCCCCATGCGAGTTAGAATGAATCATCAAATATCTTTGAATTGTGCTGTAGTCAAATTAGATTAGGCGCGCAGATAATACGCCAAAAATAGCCAAAATAGACAATTTTTACAAGCTCCGAAAAACAAATCATATAATTATACAAGTTTACTGTCTAATCATACAGGTTTACTAACAAGATGGTCCTTTTCTATACATAAAAGCAATCTTTCTGTAGTATTTTCATAAAAAAGAAAAAACAAATTATTTACAGTCATTTGAATAGATCCTAAAATCTTGTTTTTATAAAATTTCGTAATGTTTGAAGCCTTATTCTTTGGTACTAAAAATCCGTTTTGAACTTTCAAAAAAATAAAAAGATAGATCTTTTCATCTACTTTCCAACTATATGATTATTTATATGCTTTTTTTAAGGCCATGTAATACCCAAATTTCATTATTTTTTAAATCAACATTCAAACGTTTATTTGGAAAAAGACGATCGTCAAGCGCTCCGTACACGTAAACACTATATGCTGATTTCTCTCTTGATAATTCCTTAAGAAATGTCGATTTTATAGCTGTTTGAAGATCGTCAAAAATCGTAAAAAGTATCCGATATTTGGAAAGCTGTAGAATAAGTATTTTTAAATAAAATTATGTATGTATTAAGTGCGTTGAAAAGACCTGGAAAAGACAAATACAACCGCGTTTTGTGAATTAAAAAAAATCAAAACCGTATTTTTGGCAAATTTTTGAAAATAAGCGGAAAATGGCCAAAAAAGAGCTTTTCTTAAACTTCTATATGTCTATAACTCTCGTATATTATAAAAAGGCAAACGTCAAGCGCTCCGTATATGTTAATACTATACTCAGCTTTTTTGGAATGATTCTATTGGTACCTTCATGAAATATCCATCTTAGAAAATTATGTCGGTATTTCACATCACCTAGAATGTATTGATTGGTCATTCTTAGAACTTTTTCGGTCCTTCAAGCCGGATTGCAAACACGTGCCAGCTATTTTACGGTGAAAAGATATGATCACGATTTTTGTCTTAGTTCTTGTGTCGCTTTCGGCTGGATTTTGACAATGAAAAAGACAAAGAAGCTGTCAGTGGTGCGTGCGTCGGCCCTGGCATCAATTCACAGTAGGATCGACATCGGATACAGTTGCATTGTAGAGAAGAGCAAGAAAACATCGCAGTTTAACTTCTTCAACTTCTAGTTACCTCGTCGATGCCAAAGGCAATAGCGGAAATTTTATTTTGGATATACGTAACGTAACCTCAACTTAAGGTTACTTGAGGTTCTTGCTTGAAAAAAAAGCCATTTCGCTTCCATTTTCTGAGTATTTTTTTTAGGGAACATCAAATGGTATTTTGAGAAAGGACTGCAGCGTAGGGTGCGTTTCTGGCGTGGTCGGCTGAGTGAATCAGTGCATCTTCTTTGCCCTAACAACAGCGCCCACCTTCGCGTCTCTTCTGCGAGGGTGCCGACGCGTGTCAGCGTGCATGTACATCAGATCTGAGGCGCATGTCAACGCATTTTCTTCACTTAGAGTGCATCTCTACATCTCTTCAGCCTGAATCAGCCTGCATCAGCACAACTACCTCTAGCCTGCATCGGAAGACATCGTGTCTACTCTTTCTGAAAGTCAGCGCTCATCGTCACGTTTTCATCGACTGAACATCAGGAACTTCAGTGTATAGTTCCTGTTCATCTACGTCAATAGGAGTCTTAGTAACCCTCTACTTTTTGTATTTGTTAACAGTCGCTACGTTTGATACATGAATAACGTAAATTTTATATGCGCTTAGTATTGTTACTACGTGTGTCGAGACATGATTTTGCAGATATGTTATTAAGTTATTATGTAGTTATTTTCAGTTAGTACTAGTTTAAGACGAAAGTAATCTCAAGTTACAGTTGGCCGTTTATAAATATTACATTTGTAAAGTTTTTAATTTACGGAGCTAGTTATCAACATGAATATAATTTCACTGAAAATTATCATTCTAATTTTGTTAAAGCGCAATAATTATAAAAGACGTATACAATAGAATTTACTTCAATTTTTGCGAAAACTAAAATCGTCTAATCTATACAGGAATTGTAAACTATTACCGACGTAGGTTTTTTACTTGAAGAGTTTTTCCCTACATCACAGATCTGGGCGAATGCGAGAAAAGGCAATTTATTCATTACTAATAAGTAAATCTTTCTGTGTCCTGCTTAGGTTAGACATAATGCTTTATTTGGAAAATATTGATTTGATTTTCATATTTACATACAAAATGAATGAAATGATAGAGACATATAGAGAAGAAACAAATGTAACATTAAAAGTGGATTGTTTGACATATACGTGTAAGCGACAAATAAGTAGACAGTAGACTCACTTGGTGTACTCTAAAAGCAAATAGTAAATTGTTTTTAAAATGATGAATTAAACTTTTAAGATTAAATTGCAATCCAATGCATGAGTAATTTAATTAAATTTGGCTAATAAGCTCTGTGCTTTCCCAGTCAAGAGATTTAGAATCGATTAATTGATCAGTTTGATAAAAAGTCCCATCAGCCGAAACACCGCATGGAGCGCTAAGTACGAACTTAGCGGTTCCACAATGCTTAGTAGACCCCACCAGCGGTGGCTCCGTGACCAACTAGGAAATCTGGGATCGCGATGGCAAGGGAGCGCACCCCGAGCAGTGAAGGTCCTTAGAAAACAATCTGGGGTCGAGCCGGATCACGACGGTACGGAGGCGCTTCCCGAACAGTGAAGATTCGCAGGTGCTGACAAGGTTGCGACCTCGAAAAGGAGATGTTATTTCTGCGACCTCAAAAAGGAGGCATATTTCGAAAAGGAGATTCTATTTCTGCGACCTCAAAACGGAGGCAAGTCTCAAAGAAGAGATTTGAGGGTTCTCTTAGCTTTGCGCAATTGATTCTCAAAAAGAAGTAAATTTAGAAAATAAAATTGGGAGGTCAGTGTTAATTTGACAATTCCCTTTGACTTCTATGAGGGGTCAGCATGATGAATTTGTAATACTTGGAATAGGTAAATATTCTTCTATGTATTTTTTTCTTTCTCTAAGGAATATTCAAGATTAGAAGGGAATGAAAAGTGATATTCGTGCTAGCTACGAGGATTCATTCGAATTCTATTGTACAAATATATGATGAGCAAATGTGGCAATGAATGGTGATAAAAGCGTGTTATTATAGAACTGAATAGAATAGAATTAAATAATATATAGAGTTTAGTATGTTCTCCTCATGCCGGAGATAGAGATCTTTTCGAGATTTTCAGGGCATTGAATCAGAATATTACCTTTGTTTCTATCCTGAAACAATTTACCTTTCATGTAGATGATGGTTTAATCTGTATTTACATTGCTATATCGTTTCGTCTAGTTTTCCGTAAAAAAAACTTAAGTCATGAAAAATGTGTTTTGCTTCGCAATTCAATGCTAAGAATGTTAAAATTTTCCTCTCTTCAGTAGGCTTTGAACGAATAGACTTCATTGAATATATTATTTTTAAATTATCTGTTATAAACTAAAATTTGACACTTATTTGGAACCTTGAACTGATTTATTCACATATTATTAATATTGTGTTAACATTGTTACTATATGATTTCTTATAAAGATTTCTAACATTTAGCAGCCTTTTTATTATTTTAGTTGGTACAAAACTTAGTTTTGTACGAGGGGGAGGATGTTACGGAACGAAAAAGTAACATTTATTTGAATGTTAATTAGAAAAATAAACTAAAATAGCGAATAGGTATAGTTACGCAATTTCCGAATTTCATAGGAAAAATATATGAGGAAATCCACGGAACCTTCAACAGTTTTGGTACTTTGATGTAGCTTTTTTTAACGTAATTTATTGCTGCTATTAGCAGAGCGTTCATAGCACATAAATGAGACAAGGTATAAAGTCCTTAATTTTTACCTAGGAAACCAGGCCAGTAATCCATACTAGTGTGACACACATGCTCATTTCTGGGGATATAAAAAACTGTCGAAACAAGTTCACTTTTTCTACTTCTTCTGAAAATTGGACTTTTTTCGATAGTTTTTTACATCCTCAGACATGAGCATGCGTGGCATACTAATATGGATTACCCGACTGGTTTGCTACGTAAAAATTACATATGGTCCACCCTGTCTCGTTTATGAGCTATGAACGCTCCGCTAATAGTAGTAATAAATTACGTTAAAAAAAGTATCAAAACAGTTAAAGGTTCCGTGGATTTCCTCATATATATGTTACAAAATAGTTCTAGAATTTATTGATTTCTGCCACAGAAAAACAAATGATGCACGTTGCTTAGTTAGTCGTGAGTTTCACTGAAGATTTCAATAAAATCACACGTCATGGGATCGCGCATGAGATAGGGTGGGGAGACGCTAGCCAGAGCAATTGATTGCGCTCGATGCGTGATCAGTCTGATTTGCGGAGTGTCCCGGCACACACCTGGGGTACACTTCCTCTCGTACGTGTATGACTTGACTAATATGCCCAGGTACACATACGGGTTGAAGTTATCCTGGGGTGTGTGTGTGTGTGTGTGTGTGCGTGTGTGTGCGTGTGTGCGTGCGTGCGTGCGTGCGTGCGTGCGTGCGAGCGTGTTTGTGTGTGTGTATGTGTGCGTATGCGTATCCGTGCGTGTGCGTGTGATAGCATATACGGCGATTTAGTATATAAAGGGCCAAGACTCGCCGATCCAACACGCACTTGTGTCCGAGCTCTCGCCTATTCAGTTTACCGACAAGCTAGGTAAATGAAGCTGGCTATCCACTATTATGCTCATTAAATATTGTTAAAATCGATTGTTCATATTATTATTTGAATTTGTTTATAATAAATATCCTTAAAATTTTACAAATTGATTTTTTGATTTTGCTAAATACTTAGCAGATAATTAGCCTGAATTGATTCATATCTTACCTAACTCCTACGGCACGATTTCTCTCTGCGCTAACTGTCTACCCGGCATTCCTTTCAATAAACGGCACGATAGGCGGCCTCTCTGCGCTAACTACCTACCCGTCTCATCCCCTTTACCGTTTTTCGCATCGACGGCACGGACTTTGGCACATTGCGCGCCGATATCTTACCCTGAGAGCGGAGACACACTCCTCCTCTAACACAAACTGCTCGAGTCCAGTACATGAACTCTATGATATACTTATAAAATAATTAACGTCCAAGTAACGACATCTGCTGATCTAATTATCATTTAAAATTAAAATTTAACATAGATTCCAGCCTGTCATTACTTCGGTACGTTACCGGACTACGTAATGTGTCTGTAGTAAACATAACCTCTGAAAATCTTAATAACATAAAGTTATATCTTGTATCTTTCTTTATTTCTAAAATGATTGCATTTATTATACTATTGAGTACTTTTGTTAATTAGTATAAAAATTTTACATAAACATTTAAAATCAATAATCAAATAATAACAGAAGATCCGTAATATGTTATTATAATAGCATTACAGACAACTCGTTAGTCACTACCAAGTTTGTTCGGTGGCAACTACCAAATATGCCAAATCGAATTAATTCGGTTCCCTGTACCGGACTCTTCGGTCGAAAGCACTTTTTTTTCTCTCGGTGCGTGTAAAAATACAGATTTCCAAAACCATTTTTCTTATGATTTTGATCGGTAACGCCACCTAACAAGTGGCCAAGGATGTCTAGTAAAGTACACAAAATAATAATTTATTATTTCAAAAGTGTTTACGACAACTTTCATCATTTGTAATTCATTCAACATCATTTGTAATTTCTTAGAAAAATTATGTAAAAAACACATCTTCTTTGAGTTTAGATGGGAACGAGAAGGGGTTAGGAAGTTTCTAGGGAAGAAAAACAGAAATGTTCACGTCCAAACAGGTCTATAAAGGTTATTTTATTTATCTGGTACCCAACTTACAAAAAATGGGTTTTCTAATGCATATTTATAACATTTATACAACTAATATACTTTATGCAACGTCTAATATTTTTTTAGTCAATTGTAAAAAATTGTATATGTAAAATACAATGTTGATCATATGAAAAAATGGGGCAAAAGAACGAGTTATATACACATTTTGACGATTTTTTTTTCTCGTAAAAAGAAATATATCATAGATTTCCATATAAACATGTTCAGAAAAAATTCAACAACCAAATAAAAGCTTTACAGAGAAAGAAGTGAGAAAGGAAAAAAAAGAGAGACAGAGGAAGAGAGAGAGAGAGAGAGAGAGAGAGAGAGAGAGAGAGAGAGAGAGAGAGAGAGCAGGGTTGGCAGATGGCGACTTTTTGTCTTACTTTCTCTTAAAGAATGTGATGTCACTTGCACGTGAATAAAAAGGATAGAAAATAGCCATCTGATCCAAAACCCTAAGGGAGAGGTGACAGAAAAAACGAATTAATGCAAGTTGATAAGATACGAAATGCTCATATATAATGAGAAATACTTTTTAATAATTTAAAGTTTACCTGCAGTTCTTCTAATATTTGTTGTTTGTGTAATATTTGTTCGTGTCTACTGCTCTTTCTACATTCATTAGATGGTGGACTGCTCGTAGAAGATGGCGATTGAAGCGTTATATTAGGTTCTGGAAGGCTTAAAAAATTACCATGGCTTTTATCAAGAATATTTGTATCTTCGTTTGCAGTCGTCGTTCTAGACGGTTGATTACGGATCTGTTGCACTTCCGATGAAGTAAGAGTGACATCTGATACATTCCCCGATGATCGATTTTTCCTTATTAAGGACTTTTGACTATTATGTTTAGGTAAATTAATTTGATTTTGATTTAGTTCTGTATTTTGATGAGTTTGTGTTGGCTGTTGCGTAGGTTGAGTCAAAATTTGATTCTGTTGTGGAGATCCCTGGGATTGAGTTAACAGCAATGAACTCGTTGCATTTGGGGAAGAATTCGTCATGATACTGTGAGGGTAGTCAAGTAATAGTTGTACGACACTGGTATGACCACCTTTTGCAGCCTCAATTAACATGGTTGAATTATCCTAAAATTTAAAACACACATGTAAGCTGAAATTCAAGATTATATGAATCGAGTTAAATGTTTCATGAAAAGGGATTTTTCATTTTATTTATCATATTCATTAAACAAGTTGAGAACTATATAGATAGGTTCCCAGTAAAACAACTTAAGTCTATTTTCCATGTTTTGAGAGACGCATTTTTAAGGTATGCATTGAAACGCTAGATACACTGAAAGAAAAAATGGTAAGCGTCTCATGAAAACAGCGGCGCGCGGATCGCCTAGGCCGTAAGGCATCGTCTCACACGCTGATGGTGATTTGCTTGCCGAGAGTGGGGGGAACGCATGCTTAACCGCGGCGCGCTGGCCGCGCGCGTAGCTCTTACTATACAAAGAAGAGCTACGCGCGCCGCGGTTCAGCATGCGTTCCCCCCACTCCCGGCAAGCAAATCACCATCAGCGGGTGAGACGATGCCTTATGGCCTAGGCGATCTGCGCGCCGCTGTTTTCGTGAGACGCGTACTATTTTTTGTTTCAGTGTATGTCAGCTGAAATTTCGCCACAATATTTATTTTTTGTTATTAGCGAGATTAAATATTCTTTTTTTAAATGGACAACATGAGTACACATGTCAGGACGATCTGAAGCCTGTTGACCCGGTAATAAATTATTTTTAATTTCATCGCCAGTTAGGATTACACGTCATGGTTATAAACAGATCAGGTTTTCCTGTCATACGAACTATTGGCATTACATCTGATAATTTTGCATCATATATCTAGGAGAACCAACAAAAGTTGATGGCAATATTTTATCTACTTGACAATTCATATCATTTGCAGTATTATTTAAATGATCAACTAATCCCTGGTATGATTCTTCACGCAATTGTTTTTAATTGTGCCGAATATTTTCAATACGATCCCTTTTGATTTTAACGTAACTATCAACAATCCACTCTTGAAATAATCTACGACCTAACAAAAATGCATTGAATATATCAGATCTTATGCCTATTCTATCTTTAACATAAGGTTCCCTAGTTAGTCGACGATTACTTTTTTACCTTGTGCATCATCATTATCCAATACGAATGTCCTATTATTTATTTTTTCTATATTTTGATGCCAACCTTCCGATCCATGAGAATAAAACAGTGGATATACCATAGGTTTTACGTTTGGATCCATGGAACTTACTAATTGCAATACACTTACAATACACGTGTAGTCTTATTACCTCACATATGATTCAGGAATGTCACCATCGGCTGTGGTAAAAAAAAACCCTAGTAACCTCATATATTCTTTGCAATTTATACCTACTTCGATCATAGCCAGGTTATCAACTAAAAATTAGTTGTGATTTAGGTTTCGTATCTTTACCCAATAATTCACATTGTTGCTTAAATCAATTATATTGTCTTATCATTTGCCCTAAGCCATGCACTGGATGGAGCGCTGTGCTCCAACTGAGCTACAGAGCTCTGCGACCACCCTTTCATAGGCCCTAAGGCTAGACAACCATATGTCTGCGTATCTCTCTCTCTTTGTCCCCCTCTCTCTCGCCCCAGTAACTACCGACCCACCACCCACCCTGAGCTTACCTCAGGCATCTTACCTCCTGGAGAGCTGGGCTCCAACTCAGCCACGCCACTCTGGGGCCGGCCTTTTATAGCCTCTAAGATTAGATAAAACAGTGAATATACCATAGGTTCTACGTTTGGATCTAACTTACTGATTGCAAGACACGCGCAGCCTTATTACGGATAGTCGCATATGATTCAGGAATGTCACCATCGGCTGGTGTAACAAAAAGCGCCCCAACCTTATTTGTTCTTTGTAAATTATACCTATTTCGATCATAAGCCGGTTTTAAACTAAAAATTAGTTGTAATTCAGGTTCCGTATCACTATCCAATAATTAACGTTGATGGTCAATTTCTTCCTTCATCATTACATATTACTTGGCAAATAAATTATATTGTCTTATCATTTTCTCTAAATTATACATTAATTCTCTGCCAGTTCCTGCGTTGGCCGCAATTTCATAGTCGATGAATATAAAGCCTTATCTACTTGGCAATAAATTAGACCTCTTATTTTGAAACAATATGGAGCTCTACCTATTGTAGGCATATCAACTACATTAGCATTAAAAGATGCAAACGAAAATGAACTATTATAATTTCGAATACGTTAAAAAAATGCTTTACTTTTTTGAGGATTATTTTCAAATAATGAACGTAAATTACCTGGAAAATCTGGTCTTGCTTCTAATTTAACAGTCCCATGACCACAACAATCAGTAATTGAATTACCCTTGTTGAACACTTTCTCTGCAGTAAAATGTTTCGGGTTACAATGACTGCATAACACATCCATTTCACCTAAATAGTATTCTATTCATCAACATTACTATTTTGTTCCAAAAATCGTCGATTCTCTACATTTCGATCATGACGAAATTTAAATTCCAAAACGGTTGTTGATATAAATTTGAATCAATTGTTCATGAGAGACTTTCACATACTTATAAACAATTGATTATAACTTTGCAGGTTTAGATAATTTTCTAATTTTTCCTCTGGTTTTCTAACTACCTCTGAAATTGAATAAAGAACAAAATGACAGTTTTGAAATCTAAATTGGATGCAAAGTCAAAATGATTGTCATATGTTGTTGACTTTTCTTCTAGGTGGCGGTAACTACTTTTAATAATAATTAAATCTCATTAACAAAAAATGTTTTTCTCATCATAACATTTCTGCATTCAATGTATGTCATTGTTTGTATCATGGTCCCAGGAAAATCGCATTTCAGAAACTGGCCGGGACTGGGAGGAGAGGAAGAATAATCTCCTTCGTCTACCCGTAAC